>CAXAQZ010000368.1:15000-18764 GCA_963971145.1 Sussaba pulchella | reverse complement strand
ACTCTTCGAAAAAGCGATCGGTCTACGCGTCGAGCAACTCTGGTCGCGGTCGGTCTACGCGTGGATTATTCCCGAGTGCGATCGGTCTACGCGTCAACTCAATGTACATGCGATCGGTCTACGCGTCGAACAACTCTGGTCGCGGTCGGTCTACGCGTGGATTATTTCCGAGTGCGGTCGGTCTACGCGTCAACTCAATATACATGCGATCGGTCTACGTGTGGATTTTAAATTCCTCTTTCGTTTTTCGATATCAATTTTTTTCATCAATTCATTAGAATAAATTTTAGGTCAAATTGGTTTTCGCGTTTCATGAAAAATTTTTTTCTTCATTTTTGAATTTCAAAAAAACCGATCGGTCTACGCCTGGAATCATTTTAATATTCTTATTATTTTACAACCGAATTTTTTTTTTTTTTTTGGGTTCAAGAAAAAAAGGTCGATCTACGGGTAAAAATTTAAGGTTTATTCATTTCATTCCGATGGAAAATAATTTAAAAAAAAAATTTTTAAGCACGTTTTGATATTGATTATTACGTTAATGCGATAAGAAGAAAGTTATGTTCTTTTACTTTTCGAGAATGCGATCGGTCTACGCGTCGAACAACTCTGGTCGCGGTCGGTCTACGCGTGGATTATTTCCGAGGGCGATCGGTCTACGCGTCAACTCAATGTACATGCGATCGGTCTACGCGTCGAACAACTCTGGTTGCGGTCGGTCTACGCGTGGATTATTCCGGAGTGCGGTCGGTCTACGCGTCAACTCAATGTACATGCGATCGGTCTACGTGTGGATTTTAAAATCCTCTTTCGTTTTTCGATACCAATTTTTTTTTATCAATTTATTAGAATAAATTTTAGGTCAAAATGGTTTTCGCGTTTCATGAAAGAAATTTTTTTTTTTTTCGAATTTCAGAAAAACCGATCGGTCTACGCCTGGAATAATTTTAATGTTCTTATTATTTTACAAACGAATTTTTTTTTTTTTCTTTGGTTTCAAGAAAAAGCGGTCGATCTACGGTCGAAAAATGAAGGTTTATTTATTTCATTTCGATGAAAAAATAATTTGAAAAAAAATTTTTTAACCACGTTTTGATATTGATTGTTACGTTAATGCGATAAGAAGAAAGTTATGTTTTTTTACTTTTCGAGAAAGCGATCGGTCTACGCGTCGAACAACTCTGGTCGCGGTCGGTCTACGCGTGGATTATTCCCGAGTGCGATCGGTCTACGCGTCAACTCAATGTACATGCGATCGGTTTACGCGTCGAACAACTCTGGTCGCGGTCGGTCTACGCGTGGATTATTTCCGAGTGCGGTCGGTCTACGCGTCAACTCAATATACATGCGATCGGTCTACGTGTGGATTTTAAATTCCTCTTTCGTTTTTCGATATCAATTTTTTTCATCAATTCATTAGAATAAATTTTAGGTCAAATTTTTTTTCGCGTTTCATGAAAAAATTTTTTCTTCATTTTCGAATTTCAAAAAAACCGATCGGTCTACGCCTGGAATCATTTTAATGTTCTTATTATTTTACAACCGAATTTTTTTTTTTTTTTTGGGTTCAAGAAAAAAAGGTCGATCTACGGGTAAAAATTTAAGGTTTATTCATTTCATTCCGATGGAAAAATAATTAAAAAAAAAAAATTTTTAAGCACGTTTCGATATTGATCGTTACGTTAATGCGATAAGAAGAAAGTTATGTTCTTTTACTTTTCGAGAATGCGATCGGTCTACGCGTCGAACAACTCTGGTCGCGGTCGGTCTACGAGTGGATTATTTCCGAGGGCGATCGGTCTACGCGTCAACCCAATGTACATGCGATCGGTCTACGCGTCGAACAACTCTGGTCGCGGTCGGTCTACGCGTGGATTATTCCCGAGTGCGGTCGGTCTACGCGTAAACTCAATGTACACGCGATCGGTCTACGTGTGGATTTTAAAATCCTCTTTCGTTTTTCGATACCAATTTTTTTTCATTAATTTATTAGAATAAATTTTAGGTCAAAATGGTTTTCGCGTTTCATGAAAGAAATTTTTTTTTTTTTCGAATTTCAGAAAAACCGATCGGTCTACGCCTGGAATAATTTTAATGTTCTTATTATTTTACAAACGAATTTTTTTTTTTTTTTGTTTGGTTTCAAGAAAAAGCGGTCGATCTACGGTCGAAAAATGAAGGTTTATTTATTTCATTTCGATGAAAAAATAATTTTTAAAAAAACTTTTTAACCACGTTTAGATATTGATTGTTACGTTAATGCGATAAGAAGAAAGTTATGTTTTTTTACTTTTCGAGAAAGCGATCGGTCTACGCGTCGAACAACTCTGGTCGCGGTCGGTCTACGCGTGGATTATTCCCGAGTGCGGTCGGTCTACGCGTCAACTCAATGTACATGCGATCGGTCTACGCGTCGAACAACTCTGGTCGCGGTCGGTCTACGCGTGGATTATTCCCGAGTGCGGTCGGTCTACGCGTAAACTCAATGTACATGCGATCGGTCTACGTGTGGATTTTAAAATCCTCTTTCGTTTTTCGATACCAATTTTTTTTCATTAATTTATTAGAATAAATTTTAGGTCAAAATGGTTTTCGCGTTTCATGAAAGAAATTTTTTTTTTTTTCGAATTTCAGAAAAACCGATCGGTCTACGCCTGGAATAATTTTAATGTTCTTATTATTTTACAAACGAATTTTTTTTTTTTTTTGTTTGGTTTTAAGAAAAAGCGGTCGATCTACGGTCGAAAAATGAAGGTTTATTTATTTCATTTCGATGAAAAAATAATTTTTAAAAAAACTTTTTAACCACGTTTCGATATTGATTGTTACGTTAATGCGATAAGAAGAAAGTTATGTTTTTTTACTTTTCGAGAAAGCGATCGGTCTACGCGTCGAACAACTCTGGTCGCGGTCGGTCTACGCGTGGATTATTCCCGAGTGCGGTCGGTCTACGCGTCAACCCAATGTACATGCGATCGGTCTACGCGTCGAACAACTCTGGTCGCGGTCGGTCTACGCGTGGATTATTCCCGAGTGCGGTCGGTCTACGCGTCAACTCAATGTACATGCGATCGGTCTACGTGTGGATTCAAAATTCACTTATCGTTGATCGGTTTTTATTGTCAAAACAAACTTTTTCGATTCAATTACAATTCATAACGTTGTTCACGTTTAACAAGAATTTTTGAATTTTTAGAATTTTATAAACGAGCGATCGGTCTACGCGTCAAATTTTATTCATCGTTATTCGATAAATTAATATAGTCGACTTTATCAATCTTACTTTCCATACTGTTTATATAAGATTCTATCTTTTTCGCATAAATTGAATCATTAAAAATTTGAAATAGACGGTAATTATTTTTTTTTGTTTTTTGAGCAATTAGATTCGGAAAAATTTTGGTAAAATCAAATATATATATAAATGATGACTTATCATGTTTAAAATGTTATAACCTTGTAGCGACGATTCCATCATTTCATTACTCCATTTCCAACGAGGCGAACATTTTCGTGTTTTTGACGCCCGTTTTTTTTCTAAGTCCGAGCGCACGGAGCCCGTCCGGGCCGTTCAACGCTAGTACGGCCGCCCTGCGCCCCATGTATAAGCCGTCGTTCGCCGAACCGCAGGCGCCCCAGCTCGGTACTATAAGAGGAGTCGAGGCGACGGTTCGGTCACCGCTTACCGTCCGATCATCGGTTACATACTATAACTCAGCATTACCACGAGTCGGCGTCTATGACCAAATGGCTCTTACGTGGTA
>CAXAQZ010000368.1:0-5000 GCA_963971145.1 Sussaba pulchella | reverse complement strand
ATTAAAAAACTAATTCGCATAATCTTTGACCTTAAATATTTTGTTCAACGGTAAATGGCGGAAATAACTGATACTTGATTTTGTTGAAGGAATGTTTTATCTGTGATATTATATTTTGCATAAATGGATTAACAAGATTCCCACTGTACCTATCTAAAATTTTCGTAAAAATTTATTCGAGCAAAAAAATTTATTTCTAATTTGCATAAAGTCCGGAGAATCGTTGAATATTACGAAGATTCTGACGACTTTTAACGGCCCAATGCGATGCACGTGGAAATTTAAAAAATTTTCAAATAGGGATTCGTCTACTCTTCGAACCGAAATAATTGATACGAGGATAAACGCCGGGAATAACGAATGCTCGATTGAGTTAGAAGAATGCTCGTTGATTAACAAGATTCGGACCGTCCCTATAAAAGAAATTCGTGAAACCATAAACGGTCTACTTATCGACCAAACAAGATTTGCGATCGGTCTACGTGTGAATTTTAAATTCCTCTTTCGTTTTTCAGTACTAATTTTTTTTCATCAACTCATTAGAATAAATTTTAGGCCAAAATGGTTTTCGCGTTTCATGAAAAATTTTTTTTTTTTTTTCGAATTTCAGAAAAACCGATCGGTCTACGCCTGGAATAATTTTAATGTTCTTATTATTTTACAAACGAATTTTTTTTTTTTTTGGGTTTAAGAAAAAGCGGTCGATCTACGGGTGAAAAATTAAGGTTTATTCATTTCATTCCGATAGAAAAATAATTTGAAAAAAAAAATTTTTAAGCACGTTTTGATATTGATTGTTACGTTAATGCGATAAGAAGAAAGTTATGTTCTTTTACTTTTCGAAAAAGCGATCGGTCTACGCGTCGAACAACCCTGGTCGCGGTCGGTCTGCGGATGGATTATTTCCGAGTGCGATCGGTCTACGCGTCAACTCAATGTACATGCGATCGGTCTACGCAACGAACAACTCTGCCCGCGGTCGGTCTACGCGTGGATTTGAAATTCCTCTTTCGTTTTTCGATACCAATTTCTTTCATCAATTTATTAGAACAAATTTAAGGTAAAATTAATTTTCGCGTTTCATGAAAAAAAAAATTTTTTTTTTCGAATTTCAAAAAAACCGATCGGTCTACCCCTGGAATAATTTTAATGTTCTTATTATTTTACAACCAAATTTTTTTATTTCTTTTCGGGTTTAAGAAAAAGCGGTCGATCTACGGGTAAAAATTTAAGGTTTATTCATTTCATTCCGATGGAAAAATAATTTGAAAAAAAAAATTTTTAAGCACGTTTTGATATTGATTGTTACGTTAATGCGATAAGAAGGAAGTTATGTTCTTTTACTTTTCGAGAAAGCGAGTTTTTCGATACCAATTTTTTTTCATCAATTTATTAGAATAAATTTTTGGTCAAAATGGTTTTCGCGTTTCATGAAGAAAATTTTTTTTCTTTCGAATTTCAGAAAAACCGATCGGTCTACGCCTGGAATAATTTTCATGTTCTTATTATTTTACAAACGAAATTTTTTTTTTTTTTTTGGTTTCAAGAAAAAGCGGTCGATCTACGGGTAAAAAATGAAGGTTTATTTATTTCATTTCGATGAAAAAACAATTTGGAAAAAAAAAATTTTTTAACCACGTTTTGATATTGATTGTTACATTAATACGATAAGAAGAAAGTTATTTTCTTTTACTCTTCGAAAAAGCGATCGGTCTACGCGTCGAGCAACTCTGGTCGCGGTCGGTCTACGCGTGGATTATTCCCGAGTGCGATCGGTCTACGCGTCAACTCAATGTACATGCGATCGGTCTACGCGTCGAACAACTCTGGTCGCGGTCGGTCTACGCGTGGATTATTTCCGAGTGCGGTCGGTCTACGCGTCAACTCAATATACATGCGATCGGTCTACGTGTGGATTTTAAATTCCTCTTTCGTTTTTCGATATCAATTTTTTTCATCAATTCATTAGAATAAATTTTAGGTCAAATTGGTTTTCGCGTTTCATGAAAAATTTTTTTCTTCATTTTTGAATTTCAAAAAAACCGATCGGTCTACGCCTGGAATCATTTTAATATTCTTATTATTTTACAACCGAATTTTTTTTTTTTTTTTGGGTTCAAGAAAAAAAGGTCGATCTACGGGTAAAAATTTAAGGTTTATTCATTTCATTCCGATGGAAAATAATTTAAAAAAAAAAATTTTTAAGCACGTTTTGATATTGATTATTACGTTAATGCGATAAGAAGAAAGTTATGTTCTTTTACTTTTCGAGAATGCGATCGGTCTACGCGTCGAACAACTCTGGTCGCGGTCGGTCTACGCGTGGATTATTTCCGAGGGCGATCGGTCTACGCGTCAACTCAATGTACATGCGATCGGTCTACGCGTCGAACAACTCTGGTTGCGGTCGGTCTACGCGTGGATTATTCCGGAGTGCGGTCGGTCTACGCGTCAACTCAATGTACATGCGATCGGTCTACGTGTGGATTTTAAAATCCTCTTTCGTTTTTCGATACCAATTTTTTTTTATCAATTTATTAGAATAAATTTTAGGTCAAAATGGTTTTCGCGTTTCATGAAAGAAATTTTTTTTTTTTTCGAATTTCAGAAAAACCGATCGGTCTACGCCTGGAATAATTTTAATGTTCTTATTATTTTACAAACGAATTTTTTTTTTTTTTCTTTGGTTTCAAGAAAAAGCGGTCGATCTACGGTCGAAAAATGAAGGTTTATTTATTTCATTTCGATGAAAAAATAATTTGAAAAAAAATTTTTTAACCACGTTTTGATATTGATTGTTACGTTAATGCGATAAGAAGAAAGTTATGTTTTTTTACTTTTCGAGAAAGCGATCGGTCTACGCGTCGAACAACTCTGGTCGCGGTCGGTCTACGCGTGGATTATTCCCGAGTGCGATCGGTCTACGCGTCAACTCAATGTACATGCGATCGGTTTACGCGTCGAACAACTCTGGTCGCGGTCGGTCTACGCGTGGATTATTTCCGAGTGCGGTCGGTCTACGCGTCAACTCAATATACATGCGATCGGTCTACGTGTGGATTTTAAATTCCTCTTTCGTTTTTCGATATCAATTTTTTTCATCAATTCATTAGAATAAATTTTAGGTCAAATTTTTTTTCGCGTTTCATGAAAAAATTTTTTCTTCATTTTCGAATTTCAAAAAAACCGATCGGTCTACGCCTGGAATCATTTTAATGTTCTTATTATTTTACAACCGAATTTTTTTTTTTTTTTTTGGGTTCAAGAAAAAAAGGTCGATCTACGGGTAAAAATTTAAGGTTTATTCATTTCATTCCGATGGAAAAATAATTAAAAAAAAAAAATTTTTAAGCACGTTTCGATATTGATCGTTACGTTAATGCGATAAGAAGAAAGTTATGTTCTTTTACTTTTCGAGAATGCGATCGGTCTACGCGTCGAACAACTCTGGTCGCGGTCGGTCTACGAGTGGATTATTTCCGAGGGCGATCGGTCTACGCGTCAACCCAATGTACATGCGATCGGTCTACGCGTCGAACAACTCTGGTCGCGGTCGGTCTACGCGTGGATTATTCCCGAGTGCGGTCGGTCTACGCGTAAACTCAATGTACACGCGATCGGTCTACGTGTGGATTTTAAAATCCTCTTTCGTTTTTCGATACCAATTTTTTTTCATTAATTTATTAGAATAAATTTTAGGTCAAAATGGTTTTCGCGTTTCATGAAAGAAATTTTTTTTTTTTTCGAATTTCAGAAAAACCGATCGGTCTACGCCTGGAATAATTTTAATGTTCTTATTATTTTACAAACGAATTTTTTTTTTTTTTTTTGTTTGGTTTCAAGAAAAAGCGGTCGATCTACGGTCGAAAAATGAAGGTTTATTTATTTCATTTCGATGAAAAAATAATTTTTAAAAAAACTTTTTAACCACGTTTAGATATTGATTGTTACGTTAATGCGATAAGAAGAAAGTTATGTTTTTTTACTTTTCGAGAAAGCGATCGGTCTACGCGTCGAACAACTCTGGTCGCGGTCGGTCTACGCGTGGATTATTCCCGAGTGCGGTCGGTCTACGCGTCAACTCAATGTACATGCGATCGGTCTACGTGTGGATTTTAAATTCCTCTTTCGTTTTTCGATATCAATTTTTTTCATCAATCCATTAGAATAAATTTTAGGTCAAATTTTTTTTCGCGTTACATGAAAATTTTTTTTCTTCATTTTCGAATTTCAGAAAAACCGATCGGTCTACGCCTGGAATAATTTTAATGTTCTTATTATTTTACAAACGAATTTTTTTTTTTTTTTTTTGGTTTCAAGAAAAAGCGGTCGATCTACGGTCGAAAAATGAAGGTTTATTTATTTCATTTCGATGAAAAAATAATTTGAAAAAAAATTTTTAACCACGTTTTGATATTGATTGTCACGTCAATGCGATAAGAAGAAAGTTATGTTTTTTTACTTTTCGAGAAAGCGATCGGTCTACGCGTCGAACAACTCTGGTCGCGGTCGGTCTACGCGTGGATTATTCCCGAGTGCGATCGGTCTACGCGTCAACTCAATGTACATGCGATCGGTCTACGCGTCGAACAACTCTGGTCGCGGTCGGTCTACGCGTGGATTATTTCCGAGTGCGGTCGGTCTACGCGTCAACTCAATATACATGCGATCGGTCTACGTGTGGATTTCAAATTACTCTTTCGTTTTTCGATATCAATTTTTTTCATCAATTCATTAGAATAAATTTTAGGTCAAATTTTTTTTCGCGTTTCATGAAAAATTTTTTTCTTCATTTTCGAATTTCAAAAAAACCGATCGGTCTACGCCTGGAATCATTTTAATGTTCTTATTATTTTACAACCGAATTTTTTTTTTTTTTTTTGGGTTCAAGAAAAAAAGGTCGATCTACGGGTAAAAATTTAAGGTTTATTCATTTTATTCCGATGGAAAAATAATTTTAAAAAAAAATTTTTAAGCACGTTTTGATATTGATCGTTGCG
>CAXAQZ010000367.1:0-19621 GCA_963971145.1 Sussaba pulchella | reverse complement strand
AAAATATTAGAAATAATAGTTCCACTCTAATTTTATGAAAAAAGTTCCTCAATTTCGATAAGGTATCTGGGAAAAAAATTTCATTCAATTGAAAAATGGCGAAATAGCCGTTCCCTCTTGATAAAAAAAATTGGGGGGGTCGGGGTGAGGGGACGGGGGAGTCGAAAAAATCTTTAAAAAAATTAGTGAGGTCGTAGGATCCGTAAGATACTTAAAAAAAATCATCGACCGCATCGGGGAATCAGTCATCTGAAATAGCGTGGGTTGCCCTATTTCTGTATATCGGGTGGGGTGAGGGGAAAGGGAGGTCTAAAAAATCTGAAAAAAATGAGTAAAGTCGTAGGACCCTAAAGATACTAAAAAAAAATTATCGACCTGATCGGAGGATAGAAGGTTGTCAGCTGGCTGAGTTGGCGTGGCCTGCCCCATATAATATTCAACCGTGACTTTTCACGAATGTATGTGTTATGGGAAAACAGTACTTTAGCTCTGAAAGCGCGATTCTTAAAACAGGGAAATCAATAAACAAAAGAAACCGTTGCCATTGTAGCCCTAATGAAGAGATGCCGTTGTTATTCATCAGTAAACACAAGCCGCTGAGCAATAATGGCTCCTCGAAGGAAATTTCCCAGCACACGCGTATTAAAATGATTACCCTAAATCAAGAAGGATTTTCTCAGAGAGAAATCGCAAAAAAACTTTTAATTTCAAAAACTGGCGTTAAATGGACCCTAGATCGATTTAAAGAGCTGGGTCATACATCTAATAGAATCGGTCGATCACGGAAACGGAGCACGAGCCAACACGACGACAACCTAATTGTTTCAATCAGCAAACGTGACTGCAGAAAAACTGCATCCGTTATTCGGGCCGAATTCAACGAAAGTCGTCCTAATATCCGCGGAGTGTCGGTGTCGTTAATAAAAGAACGCCTCGTTAAAAACGGACTTTATGGGAGAGTCGCGGCCAAAAAACCCCTTTTACGGCCAATCAATAAAAAAAAACGCCTCGACTGGGCTAAAAAATACGCTTCGTGGACGCCGGACCTATGGAGAAAAGTCCTATTCTCTGACGAATCGAAGTTCGAGCTTTTTGGAGGGAGAAAAAGGGTTTACGTTCGAAGAAAAGTCGGGGAGCGGATGAATACACAGTGTCTTGTGCCCACCGTAAAACATGGTGGAGGGTCGATTATGGTGTGGGGGTGTTTCGGCAACGGTAAAACAGGGACTCTGAAAAAAGTGGATGGTATTCTTAACAAAGAAGGATACTATCAAATTTTATGCAAGCACGCCGTACCTTGCGGTAAGCGTCTGATTGGAAAAAAAATTTTTTTCCAACAGGACAATGACCCAAAACACACATCTAGGCTTTACAAAAATTATATTTAAAATCAAGTCGAAGCTGGTGTTCTCCAACACGTTGACCACCCACCACAGTCTCCCGACCTCAACCCTATCGAGAAACTCTGGGACGAATTGGATAGGCGTGTAAGAGTTTTGCAGCCAAAAAATGTCACGGAGTTATGGGAAAATCTTCAAACCGTATGGAAGAACATCGGCGAGGAAACAATGGTAAAGCTCACGGAGAGGATGCCACGAATTTGGGATGCTGTGAAAAGAGCCAGAGGAGGATACTTTGAAGAAGCGAAAATTTAGACGATATTTATTTTAAATGTAAAATGTATTAGTTCGGAAAAATTGAAAATTCTTATATTAAATACAGTATCCATCAAATACATGCGCTTGTTTTTTTCTTGAATTTAATCATTTCGATTTTTTCCCGACAATCGAATTTTATTTGATAGGGAACGAATAAATAATAATTCGAAAAATTCCCGTTGCCTCTTGAAAAGTTTCTCATTCAATTAACAATTAATTATTCAACACTTATATTGGTAATGATATGTGTAGTCTAGCGCTAATAATATTTGCGAGATAATTCAGTGGGTATACGGAAAATAAATAAAAAATAAAAACTTTGAGTAGAGTAACAGGATCCCACGCAACCCTCTATTTGCCATTCGGCCCTGGTGACAAACGCGAAGCGCGAGCTGAGGCTCTTGAATCGCCATGAATCGTCCGACGAACTGTCCTTATGTGGATTCTGCACGCTCATAGAAATAAATTCATATCTTGAAAACCCCTTCAGATTTTTCAATTTTTTCTGGAGGAATCGACAGCAAATATCTCAAAGGTTCTTTTTGGGAAGTGACGATTTTCTAAAAAAAATTTCCTAGCTCCTGCCTTCAGTCAAAGTGGACGTTTGAATTTCTGTAAAAATCGGAATTATTTTTTTGTCTCCCTCCCGTGATAATTCGAAATTCAGCAATTAAAATTCACGCAACCAGGACTCATCTAACGCAGAATTAAATAAGCTTTCCAACGGTTTTCGTAAAAAATCCGTCGCTTCATTTTTTACGGAGCTACCGTCTTTCAAAGTCGCGACTGGTTTTTCATAGAGCGCGCGGTAAGTGGTCTGATACTTTCTGGCGGTAGTGTAGGAAAAAAGTTTTGATAAGGAGATTATTGCATTTAATACGCATTAGACATTCGTGATAAGAACGATCAATTAATTGAAAGAATTGACCATTATTCATTCAAAGAATGGGTTTTTTTTTTAACATAATTCCGAGGGTTTTAGTTCGGACGAAATGTGACTTCGTCAATGTATACATGATGAAAAAATAAAGTTTACGTGTTTTTGGGTTTTTTAATATCTTGCATATATGGGGGTGTGAACCGCCCTTGAAGTTTTTGATGATATTGTATCATAATTGGTAATTCCATTTGTAATATTCACATCATTTCATGTCCGTAGCAGGTGTTCCATTATAATTGAACACTTAGAACTGCAATTTAGCAGACTGACCCGCTCAGAAACTGAAAACCACCCCTGAAAATCGTAGGATTTTTCGTTTTTCGCTTGTATCTCGTAGGCGGGATGAGACAAAAAAAGGTGCAATGGCAAAGTTACTGCATTTTACGCGCACTATACATTGGTGACAAGAACGAACAATAAATTAAAAAAATTGAATATTATTTATTTAAAAAATGGGTTTTTTTAACATGTCTACGAGGGTTTTAGTTCGATCGGAATGTGACTTTGTCAATGTATAAATGATGGAAAAATAAAGCTCACGTATTTTTTGTTTCATTCATAACGTGCCCTTAAGGGTGTGTAAACCACTCTCGATCCTTTCGATAATATTGTACCTTATTTGGCAATTTCATTCGTAATACAAAACCTAACTGTTGGGGTTGTGGTGTGAATAATAGAATTATCGTGGGATATGTATATATATAGATGATTTATTATAGAGGCTTACAGCAGCGAGAAAATAAAAGGTAAATATGCGTACGCTCTCGGTGAGCCCCACGCTACGACTGACTTATCGAGAATAACGAAAATATCCGTAATACGTATTCCTAAATCGGGTAACGCCTATCTTGCCGTCTCATCGACACATATACTCATACAATGTACGACGTATTTCTCAACACTCCCACTCGGCGTACAGTGTATGTATTGTCATACTTCTACAACTCATTCCTTTCACGATATTGCATACTACTCGTATATCTTCACAATATTTAAGCGCTCAATATTTTTCAGAAATTTATCGCGATGGAGAGCCTTTGTAAACACATCGGCCAATTGATCGTCACTGCACCGATATTGCACTTGCACTATTTTTTCTTTGTTTGCCTCTCTCACGTAATGCAGATGCACATCGAAATGCTTGGTTCTGGCGTGCACTTCCGGATTTCTGATTAATCGCAGCGTGCTCTGGTTGTCGATGTTCAACTCGATGGGATCTCTCAATTCTTTTCCAATGTCCTTGAGAAGCTGCCTTAGCCAATACGCTTCACGCGCACCCTCACAGCTGGCAGCGTACTCTGCTTCAGTGGTGGATAGTGTAACCTTCTTTTGCCTTTGACTTTTCCAAATTATGGATCCGCCTCCCATAGTAAAAACAAAACCTGTTGTCGATTGTCGAGTCTCCATGCCAGCGAAGTCTGCGTCAGTATATCCTATGATATTTGCTGCGGAATCATACGTGATGCCAAGCTCTGAGGTTGACTTAAGGTACCTCAAGATTCTTTTAACTGCATTCACATGCTCAGCACTAGGATTCTCTAGAAATCTACTAGCCACTCCGACTGCATATGCAATATCCGGCCTTGAAACCATTGCGGCATACAACAGTGATCCCACAACTTCGCGATAGGGAAAAACGGTGGCACAAGTCTCCCTTGCGGCAGTCAACCGAACGTTTGCGTCAGAAGGTGTACTCGCCGGCACAGCATCCGTCATGTTGAATTTTGCGATGAGTTTTTCAATGTAGGACTTCTGTCCAATACTAATTTTTCTCGTGTTTCTGTCTCTCAGTATCTCAACTCCGACGTAATACCGACATTTTCCAACGGTCATTTCAAAACAGCTTTGCATGTATCCGATTACATTTTTCAAGACATCGTCATTCTTTGACAAAATGAGTCCGTCGTCCACATACAACAGCAAAAACACATCGTGTCCGTCGACTTTTCCACTAAATACACATGGATCCGCTGTACTGGCCACGAAATTAAATTTCTTTAAACATGAAATAAATTTTTGATTCCACATTCTCGAAGCCTGTTTTAATCCGTACAAGCTCTTCTTCAACTTGCAAACACAATCTTTATTTTTTTTTGTATCGAGTCCTTGTGGCAGTTCCATAAAAATCTCTTCCTCTAATTCTCCGTTTAAGAAAGCACACTTAACGTCGAACTGAACAATTTCCAAGTCATCTTGTGCGGCGATACACAACATTATTCTCACTGAATCGTATCTTACCACGGGGGAGAAGACGTCCGTATAGTCAACTCCTTTTTGTTGTGAGAAACCTCTCGCGACGAGACGAGCTTTTGCTCTCACTTCATCTGATCCCGGTGTGTTTTTCACTTTGAACACCCACTTACACGTCACTATATTTTTGTGCGGCGGTCTCGCAATTAACTCCCACGTCTCGTTCTTTTCGAGAGCATCGAGCTCCTCGGACATCGCTTGTCGCCACTTGTCAGCATCTTTCGAAGCTATCGCCTCCTCGTACGTGTTCACTTCGTCAATAATAGCAATGTGTCCATTCTCTTCATATCTGTCGGGTTCATATATGTATGGTCTCAGGTTGTAACGCGGCTCTTCATCGGCATTCTCGGGTGCATCAACAAAAGCTTCAGTATTGTTTTCATCGTTGTCCACTTGCTCGTTTGCTGGTCTAATATTTTCTTCGTCTGCGGTATGCTCATCAGTCAAGACAACGACAGATAAATCCTCTTCCTCGGACATTCTCTGTGCAATACACTTTTCGTTGATCACAACGTCACAGCTGACAACTATCTTCCTCCTGTTTGAGTCATACAATCTGTAATTTTTCCCGCTTGATTCGTAACCTACAAGATACATTTTGTTTGCCCTTGCATCCCACTTTTTCCGGCCAGTCTCTTTAGGGACGTGTACATAGGCCTCCGAGCCGAAAATTCTGAGGTGGGCCAGGTCAGGTTTGCTCTTAAACCAAAGCTCGAAAGGGGTTTTTGTTGGGTTTTTGGAATTGGGGGTTCTATTTAGGACATACACCGCTGTCCGAACAGCCTCAGACCACAAACTTACGTGTAGACCACTGGCCAATAGCATGGTTCGGGCAGACTCTTGAATGGTCCTATTCTCACGTTCCACACGGCCGTTTTGTTCCGGCGTGTAGGGCGACGTTTTCTCGTGAATGATTCCTCTCTCTCGCAGTATCCTCGATATGTTCTCGTTCGCAAACTCCAAACCATTATCAGTCCTGATTGATTTTATTCGATTTCCGGTAACAACTTCGACGGCACTGATCTGCTCTTTTAATCTTTCGACGACATCGGACTTGTATATTAAAAAATGCACGTATCGGAAGCTTGTAGCCTCATCCTTCACCACCAAGATATATTTGTAGCATCCCACTGAAGTCACATGCATTGGACCACAAACGTCCGCATGGAGTCTTTCTCCAGGTTGGCACTGACGAATCTCACGGGATGGGTGAAAAATTCTGTGCATTTTTCCCACAGCACAGTCCGCACAGAAAATATTATTTTCCGCAGCGAACAAAACACCACTTACAGTATTTTTATTAACCATATTTTGCATCATTTTGAAACCCAAGTGTCCCAGTCTCTGATGCCACCTGCGGCACGACTCAGCAGTTACATTGTATGCCTCACACACTTTATCCACTCGCAGACCCAAGCGATATTGATTCGTGGTGTCTTTTACACCAATAACTGCTATCTTCCCGTTTGAGAATCGCACTTCACACTCGCGCTCTCTCTCGATAATAATAAACCCACGCGACGTCGCTGTTCCGGTCGAGAAAAGATTAGGTCCTAGACCGGGCACGTATTGTACCTTATTTAATACACACGGCTCCCACTGAATCCCGTTCCACATTGCCGCATGAATATTGCCTACACCCTGTATCGGTAATTTCGCATTGCTTGCCACACGCACGAATCTCCCGGTCGGTGTCTCGTCGAGCTCACTGAACCATTCCCTTCTACTCGTCATGTGTTGCGACGCTCCCGAATCAACAATCCAGACGTCTTTCAGCGCGCTTCGTTTTATTTCGTTTGGCATTACAACGAATGCTGTGTCGTTCTTGGGAAAGGTACAAGCTTGGAAAGTCGTGTAGTGCTTGGAATTTTTTCTATCCGTGTATTCGCTGTTTGAATCTTCGCTCTCTGGACATTCGCGTTGCCAGTGCCCAGTCCGACCACATTTATGACACTGTGATTCCTTTTTCCTTTGGGCGATCGGCTTATTGTCTCTCTTTGTCCACGGCTTTTGCTTTCCTCTCACTGCGAAGGCCCCGTCTTCGGTAATCCTGGTCTTGTTTATTTGGTCCTCTTCCTGTCGTAAGCGAGCTAATAGACTGTTGAGGTCTCGACCCTCTTTGATGTTGTACCACACGGTCTTAAAGTTTTGAAATTTTGGCGTGAGGCTACTAATAATTCTCGACATCTTAATATTATCGGATAGCTTCTCCCCTTGATCCTCAATTTCAGCTGCAAGTTTCATGACTTTTGAAACGTATCCCGTCACAGATTCATCTTCAGCCATTTGCAGGCTGAAATATTCTTCATAAAGAGTCATCACACTAACTTCACTTCTCTTTTGATGGATAGCACTGAGTTTTTCATAAATTTCTTTCGCAGTATTACATGTTAACACGTTCATTGCTTGATCACTTTCTAATGATGCAATTAAGATAGCCATTGCCTTGCCATCTTTTTCGTTGAACACATCGATTTCAGATTGAGTCGCCCCTGCTGCAATCACTTCACGTACGTATTTGTTTAATCCTTTTCCGCGCAATATGGCATCCACTTGGAATTTCCATAGCTTATAATTGCTCTCGTTAAGCTTATGAGCAATCGTGATCGACCCTGTGTCACCCATTTTCTCGCTCTCACACTAGATCTTTCCAGCAAATAATTTTACACCGACTTCGACGGTCACTGGTATATCAATTTCGCACGTTCCTCTTTATTTTATTTATTTATTTTTAAGAAAAACTCCATAGACGCTCCGCGAAACTGGGCCCATAACCTGTTGGGGTTGTGGTGTGAATAATAGAATTATCGTGGGATATGTATATATATAGATGATTTATTATAGAGGCTTACAGCAGCGAGAAAATAAAAGGTAAATATGCGTACGCTCTCGGTGAGCCCCACGCTACGACTGACTTATCGAGAATAACGAAAATATCCGTAAGACGTATTCCTAAATCGGGTAACGCCTATCTTGCCGTCTCATCGACACATATACTCATACAATGTACGACGTATTTCTCAACACTAACAAAACTGTATTTATTTCGTTGCAGAATTGGAAACGTATTCTGAGCTATCGACAGCCCGTATCAAATAAACATAAGGATTATCCGTTTCCATATTAAATGAAAAAAATTGTAGACGCGATAATGTACAGTACTGGCGGAAACTATGAAGCCACTAAAGAAGCGCGTTCGCAAAAATCACGTCTGCCTCTGAACGTCGAGAACTTCGCGACAAAGAAAGCCAGAAACTTTTTGTAGGCACCGTTCGAAAGCTTGTAAATATCTGAATCTATCGATATGCAAAAAAAAATATTTCTATCATTCAGCACTGATGATGAAAATTTCATTGCAAAAATGTCAATGGATTCGAATTCAACCTCGCGAATTTGTTGACGTTCATAGGCAGAAGTGATTATCAGGAGCGATAAAATATAATCCGTAGAATAATCCATTCGTGTTCTTTTCCGAAGCATTTTTGTGATTCTTTCATTTACACCCCAGGCCAAAAGTTTGGGTACACCCCACAAAATTCCGAGCCACCCTAAAAGTTCGGTAACTTATTTAAAAATGAAGATACTTGAATTTTGAAAGCGGCATTTTAGAAAGGATATATCAGGCTTCATTTTGCTTTCTTAGGAAATTTTTTGCGATTTTTTTTTAGCCCGGTACACCGGTTTGAAAATGGCCGTTTTTCGACTTTTTTTTTGCGGTTTTTAATCGGTTGCGGAACCTCTAGAATTTTTGCTTCCTCATAAAGGAAGCTTTGTGACGGTCAGAAATTTTTTTTTCGAGATTTTGATGTCAATAGGTTCAGAATGTCCTAAAACATCCAGAAAACACATTCGGAAAAAATGTCCGGATGTATGTGTGTGTGTGTGTGTGTGTGTGTGTGTGTGTGTGTGTGTGTATGTATGTAACCACCCTCTAAAATTCAAACGTTCATAACTCGAGAACGGTTCAAGCTACCGTACTCAAATTTTGCACACATGCGATGCCTTCTAATATGTATGTAATCTGTAAATTTCGCAATTATCGACGCACTTATTCGGCTTCGACAGTGTTTTGAATTTTTCAAAAAATGTCTGTAGCCACGCTAGCGTCCGCAATTTTCGACATATTCGGCTAAATAGTTTTTTACATATAGAATTGAGTACAAGGACGGTTGGTATTGCATTTGAGCCGAATCCATTTATAACTTTAGATTTTATGATTTTTTGAATTTTTCAAAAAATCAATTTTTTTGCTCTATTTGTCGTTAACTTCAACCAATCGAACCATAATTCTCTGCAAGTATAGGATGTCATTGTGTTATAATACATATCAAATTTGGCCGAGATCGGCCGAACGGATCAAGATCTAGAGCAATACGAAATTTCTAAGTTCCAACCTCTGCAAATTAAAACTAGCTGCAAGTAGAAACTTGCAAAGTGCTTCCTCCGTAATCCTCCGCACTTGAGCCAATGGACGAAATCCTTTATGAGGAAGCCAGAATTAATAAAGAAAAAAGGTACTCATGATCCTCATAAAGGACTTCGTCCATTGGCTCAAGTGCGGAGGATTACGGAGGAAGCACTTTGCAAGTTTCTACTTGCAGCTAGTTTTAATTTGCAGAGGTTGGAACTTAGAATTTTTCCTTGATTTCTCATAGAATATTCTTGTAACAGTAACCAATAGCTTCAATTTCATTTCGTAGAAAATCTCGTGCGACTTTTTTTGAGGGAGTTATGATTGTTTTCACCTAAAAACGACCATTTTCAAAAAAGGCAACGCAACTCAAAACTTTGAGGTTTAAATAAAATTGTCAAGAGAGAAAAAAGTTGCGTACAAGCATTTTGAATCGACTAGAATTTTGTCAAAATTTTCCTGTGACATTTTTTTTCACTATTTTGGGTCGAGCCTTTAATAATTAAAATGGCTCAAACTCGTAGATTATTCAGTTTGGGCTCAATTATCACGGGAGAAAATCTTTTTATTGACACATTTTGAGCCTTTTATGATGTTTTTAAAATTTTTTTGTCACAATTTTTTGTGTCAAAATTTGAAAAATTGTAAAAAAAACGAGGAAGAAAAACAAATTTATATTTATCGACTTACTTTATCCAAGCTAATTTCTCGTCGAAAAAGCCGCCATTTGCTTTCAGCACCGCATTGACGAGTCGCGGCATTCTGTCGATAAGTTTATCGATCTCTGTCTGCTCCAGGGAAAAAGATGCCTCTTGCAATTTAGTCCACAAATCTTCGGCGGATGTGGGGCAGGTCATTCCTATTTTCCGATCAAGCTGTTCCCAAAGCAGTTGGATCGGATTCAGATCTGGCGATTGTGGTGGTCACACCATGTTTATAGAATCGCGATTTTTTTCTTTTTCTTCCAAATATTGCTTACAGAGGCGAGAGGTGTGCTTTGAAACATTGTCCTGCTGCATGGTGAAGTCTGGACCGATCGTTCGGAGACCAGACGGAATCGCATGGTTCACGAGAATTTTTTCTCTCTAGTCCTCTAGCGTCCGAAGTACAGTCCTCTGTCGAATGTAAACTTTCTTCGTTTTCATTAAAATCAACGGTATCATGAGAAAAGAAAACTACAAAAAAATTCTCGTGAACCATGCGATTCCGTCTGGTCTCCGAACGATCGGTCCAGACTCCACCATGCAGCAGGACAATGTTTCAAAGCACACCTCTCGCCTCTGTAAGCAATATTTGGAGCAAAAGAAAAAAAATCGCGATATTATAAACATGGTGTGGCCACCACAATCGCCAGATCTGAATCCGATCGAACTGCTTTGGGAACAGCTCGATCGGAAAATACGAATGACAGAACGCCGCGACTCTTCAATGCGGTGCTGAAAGCAAATGGCGGCTTTTTCGACGAGAAATTAGTTTAAATAAAGTAAGTCGATAAATATAAATTTGTTTTTCCTTCTCTTTTTTTTTACAATTTTTCAAATTTTGACCAAAAAAATGTGGCAAAAAAATTTTGAAAACATTACAAAAGGCTCAAAATGTGTCAATAAGAAGATTTTCCCCCGTGAGAGTTGAGCCCCAACTGAATAATCTACGAGTTTCAGCGATTTAAATTATTAGAGACTCGACCCAAAATAGTGAAAAAAAAAATTTCACAGGAAAATTTTGAAAAAATTCTAGTCTATCCAGAATGCTTGTACGAAACTTTTTTCTCTTTTGATAATTATATTTGAACCTCAAAGTTTTGAGTTGCGTTGCCTTTTCTGAAAATGGTCGTTTTTAGGTGAAAACAATCATAACTCCCTCAGAAAGAATCGCACGAGGCTTTCTAAAAAATGAAATTGAAGCTATTGGTTACCGTTACAAGGATATTCCATGGAAAATTGACGAAAAAAATGTCTAGAGGTTCCGCAACCGATTGAAAACCGCCAAAAAAGTCGAAAAACGGCCATTTTCAAACCGGTGTACCGGGCTAAAAAAAAATCGTAAAATTTTTTCTGAAAAAGCAAAATAAAGCCTGATATGTCCTTTTTAAAATGCCGCTTTTAAAATCCGATTATCTTTATTTTTAAGGAAGTAACAGAATTTTTAGGGCAACTCGGAATTTTGTGGGGTGTACCCAAACTTTTGGCCTGGGGTGTACGTTCACGGATGCGTCATTTTGTTCAAAATCAGTGTGATATATCGACAGAATAAAAAATACATCTGAACTGAATCTCGAGAAAACGTGGTTCTGGCCCTTCTGTAACCCTAATAAAACATCTTTCGCCGCATCGTTAATTTTACTGGATACAGTTTACAACTATAAAGTCGACCGTAAAAAAGAATCCTAATGGTTGATTCAACCATTTGGACAGCTTTGCAACTATAAAGTCAACCGTAAAAAAGAATCCTAATGGTTGATTCAACGGTTGTTTAAACGCAGGATGGTCGACTTTCCAAGATGAACAGTTGAGAAGCTGTCCAAATTCAACCGTTGAACTTTTCCGTTGACTCAACTGTCTATTCAAACGGTTGACCAAAATGACAGGGCATTCATCCATTGACAGTCACATTCCAATCGAACTAAAACTAAATCGAAAAATGTCTACGACATGTTAAAAAAAATCCATTTCTTTAAGAAAATAATATTCAATAGTTTAAATTTATTGTTCGTTTTTATCACCAATGTATAAGTGCGCGTAAAATGCAGTAACTTTGCCATTGCAACTTTTTTTATATCTTATCTCGCTTACGAGATATAAGCGAAAAACGAAAAATCCTACGTATTTAGGGGTGGTGTTCAGCCCTTGAGAGGGTCGGTCTGCTAAATTGCAGTTCTAAATCTTCAATTATAATGGACCAGTTGCTACGGACATGAAATGACGTAAATATTCCGAGTGGAATTACCAATTATGCACAACAAATTACAATTACAATTTCATCGAAAACTTCAAGGGTGGTTCACGCCCCCATATATACAAGATATTGAAAAACTCGTAAACATGTAAACTTTATTTTTCCATCATGTATACATTAACGAAGTCAAATTTCGTCCGAACTAAAACCCTCGGAATTATGTTAAAAATACCCATTTTTTAAATAAATAATGGTCAATTCTTTCAATTAATTGATCGTTCTTATCACGAATGTCTAGTGCGCATCAAATGCAATAACCTCCCCATTGAAACTTTTATCCCATCTCCCCTCGTTCACGAGTTATAATCGAAAAGCGAAAAATCCCTCGATTTTCAAGGACAGTTTTCATCCCCTAAATATGGGACTCACGAGATAAAAAAAAATATGTGTCGAATATTTTGACCGGCTCTACAATTGTGCAAAGTTTTATCAAAATCGGAGGGGGACATATTGCGCGGTTTCCTTGTAAGTCAGAGAAACGATGACAATGAATTCATAAATTGCGAATTAATTCAATTCAAGTAGTTGAGTACAAAAAAGTGATAAATACTTGAACAAGAGAAAAAATTTCTCATTGATCAATAATTGACAATGAATTATTATGGTTATAAATTGGTAACAAATTATTAACCAAAAATAATTTATTGATATTTCCATACGGATCCGAACGGCACGGATCCCATATTTGAACATGGACCCAAGCCGTATGGACCCCGCTATACAGGCGGTAGCAGCAGGGGGGGGGGCGGTTCGGGTGGAGGGCGTCGTGAAACTTGCGGACGAGACAAAATCGAAAAATTCTGTTTAGCTGGGGTCGAGCGCAAGCACATCGGAAACGTTCGGTAACTCTCGGCTACTTCCGAGCGTTCTATTATACCTTTCTGCTATATTCTGTGATAGTTACCGTTCTGCGCATGACGCGAAGCGAGACCCGACGAGCGTTTTGATTCCTTCGGCCTTTGGCGATAGTGCAATATAGATATAGCCGGACGAGCTACGATGTCCTTGACGACATCACCCAATGCGAGAGAGACAGCGCTATTAGCGCTCGCTATGGAGGGAGAGAGAGAGAGAGAGAGAGAGAGAGAGAGAGAGAGAAAGCGATATTTATTATGCGCTCTGGGACAAGTCCCCTTAAGCGCCAGGCATTCAAAAATTACATCGAGTGCGTTCCGTAGAGTGTGATGAGATCAAGATACAGGTTAAAATTGGTTCGGTGGTGTTAAGAAAGAAAATAATATAAATAAAAATGAATAGATAAATAAACAAAAAATAAATAAATAAATAAGTAAGTATATGAATAAATAAATAAATAGATAAATGAGTAAGTAAATAACGCAGTACGTAAAACTCGAATTTGAATTAAATAATTTAAATAATTAACAGTCGTAGATATTTTCGTAAAGATAACATATAATATTATGCCTCAGTCAGCTTATTTCAAAACGAAGGCGGAAACATCCCCTTGCCCGTCGAGGTCCGCCCGCCTTCAGGTGTCGGGGTGTGACAATGGTACTTTTTGAACGTGACTGGTGGCCTAAGACCAGATTCTGTGATGACTAGGTGTTTAACAATATGTGCGAGAATAGCAGTTTCTTGTAGGTGTCGATAGTGGGAGCTTCGCGTATTACAGCAGGCAGGTTGTTCCAAAGATCCGGAGCGGCTCCTGTAAAGGAGTTTTTGTACAGTTCTGTTCTGCATTTTGCTGGGTGAAGCCAGTCCTTGGGTCGTCTAGAACGCCTTTCTCGGTGTGGATTAACTTTCTCGAGCCTGTCAAACAAAAACTCAGGTACGTGTGAGGCAAGCAGTTTGTATATTTGGCACCCTAGGAAATATCTTCTCCTTGCCTCGACTTTCAGCCAGTTTAGTTGTTTATAATATTCTGTTATGTGTGCATCTCGTCTTACATTGAGTGCAAAGCGAATGCAGGCGTTCAAGGAACGGCTGAGGATGAGATTTTGCTCGTCTGTAATGTCGAGGTAGGCTAGGCAGCAATAGTCTAGATGAGGAAAGACTAGCGTGGAGATTAGTTTTTCTCTGAGCTTGTGGGGTAGTAGGCCTCTGCTTAGCTTGAGTTGATATAATATGCTACTTATCTTTTTCGCAATCTTGGTGGTGTTTTCGTGCCATGACAAGGTGCTATTTATCGTTACTCCCAGACATACTACTTCTGTAGAGAACGGTATTCCGACATCGCCAAGTCTAATGGGCGGGAGGTCGTTGAAGGGCATGTTTGCTATGAAGCGACGCGTGCCGACTACCATCGCTTTGGTCTTATCCTTGTTAAGAAGTAGCCCAGACGTCGTGGCCCAGTCTAGGATGGAGTTTATATCTTCGTTTACAAGTGCTATACTTTCAGCTATTCGGTCTGGTTTGCAATGATAGTAGATATGGAGGTCGTCTGCATAGAAATTGTACCGGCAGTGTCTGAGTACATAACCAAAACCACTTAGATACATTACGAATAGCAAAGGTCCGAGGACTGACCCTTGGGGCACACCGTTTGCAACGCTAGCCCAATCAGATGTTATACCTGTCGACGAGTCGTGTGTTGCTTGGCATCTGCCTGTGAGATACGAGCAGATCCAGTGCAATGGCGATTGGGAAAAATTGATTGCACGAAGTTTGTCTATCAAAATTTCGTGGCGTACGCGGTCGAAAGCTTTCGAGAAGTCGAACAGAACGACCACTGTAACGTGGCGTGAGTCGCAGGCCTCTCGTATGTCGTCCAGTACCCGAAGGAGTGCTGTTTGGGTGTTATGGCCCTTTCGATAGGCCTATTGACGCGGGTCAAGTAGGTCGTGGGAGTTTAGATGTTGCATAATTTGATCGAACGCTGTTTTCTCCAATGCCTTAGAAAGGGCACAGAGAATAGAGATGGGTCGATAGTCACTCGAGCTTGTTGGCGTTTTGACTTTCGCAATGGGGCTGACTAGGGCAAATTTCCAGATGGCGGGGAAAATTCCTGTCATCAACGAGTACGAGAAGAGATGGTGGATCATCGGCCGTATGCAAGGGAGAGCCAGTCGGATGATTGCAATGGAGAGTTTATCGACTCCTAGAGCAGATGATTTCGAGTGGGCAACTGCTTTATCAACCATATCGTAGCTTATGTTCTCAAAGTAGAATTTGTCGTCACTATAGTTCCTTACTCCGAGGTAGTACCTGGAAGGCGGCGCATAGGTAGGGTCAACTCCGACGGTCGCAAAGTATTCATTCAAGGAGGCAATTGAGGTGGCTAGAGGTTGCTCGTTTCTGCTAGATTTTATTAGACCTGAGCTGTGCTACTTTGATGCGTTCCTCGTTTGACGTATTTGCGCGGATCCTCCGCCACTCCCTGCGAGCCCTGTCGCGGTTTTTCATTCGGGTTTCGATTTTCGGTGTTAGCCAGGGTGCCTGCAATGCTTTAGTTTCGACGCTGATTGTCCGTGCTAATGCATCCAGACAGTATGTTAAATTCTCGCATAGACAGGTCACTTTCGCATCAATGGATTCGGTTTGGTAAAATCCATACCAGTCAAGCTCGCTTAGCTGCGTAAGGAAAGCCTCCGAGGCAAAATTTCGAAAGTCGCGACACGTGAATTTTTGTGGAGCTGGCCTG
The DNA here is from genome assembly GCA_963971145.1 of Sussaba pulchella. Lineage (NCBI taxonomy): Eukaryota > Metazoa > Arthropoda > Insecta > Hymenoptera > Ichneumonidae > Sussaba > Sussaba pulchella. Next base: position 3,806 of record CAXAQZ010000367.1, on the reverse strand, counting down.
TCCACTTTGATTTTATGAGTCACGTGTATCAGATCATGTGCTGAAAGAAATGGAACGGCGCTCTGCCCGAAGTCAGCCATCTTATTGATGTCGTCTATGATGCACAGGTCCAGTAACGTGGATGAGTTTAGGACGTGATGTGTGGGCTGGTATGGCACGAGAAACGAGTTGGAAGTCTCGACGAAGTTACGAAGATGTGTGCTGTCGTGGGTGTTAGCTTTCATGTCCGAATTAAAGTCACCGAAGATAACGCAGTGTTGGTATTGAGCACTTTATTGCAGAAAGATATCTTCGAACTCTGAGAGGTAGCCGACGTGGGGAGGACGATAGACAACGCTGACTAGCATTTTAGAGTGATTTGGTACCGTTATTTCGATTAATAAATATTCGGGTTTCCCGCAGTATGTACCCCCCGAGTGTGTAAGCTCACGCGCCCTTAAAGACCTATGTATGTAAATGCCTACGCCTCCACCGCCTCGTCCAAGATGATCGCATCGAAGTAGGCAGTAGTCTGGTAATCTAACGTAGTCGTCCGGAGTTTCGGGTTTCAGCCATGTCTCGGACATGCATATTATGTGGAAAAAGTTTTCCGTAAAGTAGTAGCGAAATCCGTCGAGGTGGCAATTCAAGGATTGACAGTTTACGTGACAAAGACGTAAGAGATCGTGCTTGTTATTTATTGTTAGCTTAGCCATAGTCGGTGTTACGGGCTTTGTCGGCGATGCGCTTCGACAGTGTCGTGCATCGTTTGCCATCCAACGCACTGTGTTTGTGATCTGCATCTTTTGAAACGTGCTTGCAATTGTAGCAGGTTGGAGTCTGAGCGCGATTTTTGCATGTCGAGGTCTCATGATCTTCTGAGCAGTGCGCACAGTGCACAGAGTTTGTGCAGTCTTTGGCTAGGTGGCTAAAACCCAGACACTTGAAACATTGCGGGACCCTAACGTGGTCATCGAACCGGTAAGATGTATATCGAAGATATATTTTTTGTTTGTCTCTGAGAAAGGCTCGGGTTCCAGCTGAGACTTCGATTACGCACGCCCGTGAGTTTCGGTTTACGCGCGACATGTATACGACCTTAACTTCCGGATTTTCGCATTCAGACAGGTGTTGTTTGATTATTTCGGACTGGACTTTTTCTGAAGTTAGAGTCTCAGGCACACTGTGTACAATGAGTCGAGGTTTGAATTTCGACACTACGCTTACTTCTAGACCAAGTTTCTGGAGTGCGGGAAGCGATCGAATTTTATTGATATCTGCCGTCGCGGCGACTATACGAATGCCATTATTTTTGGCTCTTAAAACACGCTTGACCTTCATACCGACTTCACCTGGGTCGACGCTTTTTAAAACGGCTTCTTTCGTTAGCTCTGAGGACGAGAATTTTATTGCTGCCTCTGCATTTGGTGTGATAAAAATGCTAGTAGATCTGTCAACGGAGACTGTAGGGCCGCGAGAAATGCGTACTTTATTCGAGTTAGTGGCGGAGCTCAGAGAGGGAGAGAGAACGTGCGAGGATATGTCGTCCATGTATATGCTCACACATGCCGCGTTGTGTCGCGATATATATATTCAAAAGTAGTGAAGTAAGGCGGGCTCTGTCCATAGATCCCTACTTACCGACGTTACCGACCGAGTTTAGCTGAGGGAGAACCCTTACCGACAGAGGGTAAGTGCTCGGCTGATTACCAACGGTGGGTGCCCCCCCCCCCCCTCAGCGGACAGCCGGTGTTCCCGACGTTATCCACCTACAGCCGGGTCGATAACGAATAATCTTCAAAAATCGATCGATGAACATTTACCTACAGCTGATCACCGACATCTTGCTGCGCTCTCTTGAACCTTGTATTACGAGTCGATGATGAATAATCTTTAAAAATCGAACGATAAACGTTCCTCTTACCGACAGCTGTTGCTGAACCTGGCAGAGCCAGCCCCTGTTATCTTGCGGCGCTCTCTTGAACCTGGTATGACGAGTCTATAACAAATAATCTTTAAAAATCCTCCAAAAATCGGACGTTCGCACGATGAATGTTCGAACGTTGAACGTAATCTTTTTTACCCAAATCATTGTTTTTCAAAAAACGGAACTGCTGAAGCGGCCCTAGATGAACGTTCGCGCAATGAATGTTCAAACGTTAAACGACGAACGTTTAACGACGAACGCTGAACGACAAACGTTGAACGACGAACGTTTAACGATTAACGTCGAACGGAAGTTTAAAAATTCCTCAAAAATCTTCGAGTGTGAACGAGCAACGGTTTAACCAACGACGAACGTTAAAATCATATTATTAATGAACTTTTTAGGTTTAAATATTAATTTCAGAATCAACACGGTTTACTCTAAAAGGCTACCAATGACGGTGAGGGAGAGAGAGTTTAACCAAGGTATAAGAGAATAAGACGGAGAGAGTAAGAGAGAGAGCGCGTGCGGGCGAGTGACAGGGTGAGAGAGCGAGAGTTTAACGAAAGTATAAGACATAGAGGATAAGACCGAGAGAGAGAGCGAGAGCTTATCGAAGGTATAAGAAATAGAGGATAAGACAAAGAGAGTGAGCGAGAACGAGAGAGAGCGCGATGAACGTTGAACGGATGGTTCAACAAAATTTTCGAGGGCAAACGATCTTTTTTACCTAAATCATTGTTTTTCGAACGTTCGAACGTTAAACGATGAACGTTCGAACGTTGAACGACGAACGGTGAACGAAAAAATTCTCTCCAAAAATCTTTGAATGTGCAACGAATCCTCGTGGTACTCTAATCTTATGTGTCACTTTCAACACGGAATTGTGGTGGTGGCGGTGGTCCGTTGACCGGAAAAAACTTCTCAGGATCTGATAAATTTGTTGATATGTCGGTGGCGCGTCTCACGAAAGTAAACATCCGCGAGGGTGTTCGTTGAATCATTGCACGTCCCTCTCGGTCCTGTGGTCTTATGCCATTGTTCGCAAACATCTATGGCAACGATGACCGAACGAAGCTTTGCATGGGCTAGAAGCCTGCCGTTGCCTGCTCTATCAGCGCGGAAGATGCGGGTTCTCATTCAACTACAGCAGCAGGATGCAGCAACGATGATTCGCAACTCATCCACCCCCGAGTGATTCAATCATTATGGATTTAAAAAGTGATTAAATCGCTGAATGATTAAAGTTTTTCACCATCATCGTGAAAAAAATGATAAAATTATTTTTACCATGCGCAATGCATCATGAAAACGTTTCATATCTATGAAAAAAGCGATGAAATTATTTTTACCAAGCGCAATGCATCATGAAAATGTTGCATATCTATTTTGTAATCTAATCTTATAATTAAATTTTTGTCTGTATCCATATGAAAAATCCAATTTTCGCTCAGTATCAATTGATTAGACACCAAACGAATTTCGAATGATTTGTAAATTATTTATCAACTTTTTAGGATTGGATATTAATTTCGAAATCAATATGGTTTTCTCTACCCTCTCGAGTGAATGAGCGCCTAGCTCTAAAAGGCTACCAATGACGGTGAGCGAGTGAGAGAGAATGAGAGAGTGAGAGGGCGAGAGTTAAGCGAAGGTATAAGGCATAGAGAGCGAACGAGAGTTAAGGTGAGGGACTACATCGGCGAGTGCGAGAGAGATAGCTGCAATCACGGCTACCCATTTTTTGTCGCCACAATTGTTCTGTCGAATAAAACACGGTTCTTACATCAAGCGGCTGAACATTGTGCATGGTGTAAAGACCGTCTTTTATTCGACAAAACAATTGGGGCCCCAAACAATTGATTACAGTTTTCTGTTACCGACCGAGCAGTATCCCATC
>CAXAQZ010000366.1:0-17332 GCA_963971145.1 Sussaba pulchella | reverse complement strand
AGATAGAGAGATAGAAGGATAGAGAGATAGAGAGATAGAGAGATAGAGAGATAGAGAGATAGAGAGATGGAGAGATAGAGAGATAGAGAGATAGAGAGATAGAGAGATAGAGAGATAGAGAGATAGAGAGATAGAGAGTTAGAGAGATAGAGAGATAGAGAGATAGAGAGATAGAGAGATAGAGAGATAGAGAGATGGAGAGATAGAGAGATAGAGAGATAGAGAGATAGAGAGATAGAGAGATAGAGAGATAGAGAGTTAGAGAGATAGAGAGATAGAGAGATAGAGAGATAGAGAGATAGAGAGATAGAGAGATAGAGAGATAGAGAGATAGAGAGATAGAGAGATAGAGAGATAGAGAGATAGAGAGATAGAGAGATAGAGAGGTAGAGAGATAGAGAGATGGAGAGTTAGAGAGATGGTAAGATAGAGAGATAGAGAGGTAGAGAGATAGACAGATAAAGAGATAGAGAGATTGAGAGACACACAGATAGAGAGATAGAGAGATAGAGAGATAGTTAGATAGGGAGATAGAGAGATAGAGAGATAGAGAGATAGAGAGATAGAGAGAGATAGAGAGATAGAGAGATAGAGAGATAGAGAGATAGAGAGATAGAGAGATAGAGAGATAGAGAGATAGAGAGATAGAGAGATAGAGAGATAGAGAGATAGAGAGATAGAGAGATAGAGAGATAGAGAGATAGAGAGATAGCGAAATAGTGAATAAAGAGATAGAGAGATAGAGAGATAGAGAGATAGAGAGATAGAGATAAAGAGATAGAGAGATAGAGAGATAGAGAGATAGAGAGATAGAGAGATAAAGAGATAGAGAGATAGAGAGATAAAGAGATAGAAGATAGAGAGATAGAGAGATAGAGAAGATAGAGAGATAGAGAGATAGAAGAGATAGAGAGATAGAGAGTAGAGAGCAAGATAGAGAGATAGAGAGATAGAGAATAGAGAGATAGGGAGATAGAGAGATAGAGAGATAGAGAGATAGAGAGAAAGAGAGATAGAGAGATAGAGAGATAGAGAGATAGAGAGATAGAGAGATAGAGAGATAGAGAGATAGAGAGATAGAGAGATAGAGAGATAGAGAGATAGAGAGATAGAGAGATAGAGAGATAGAGAGATAGAGAGATAGAGAGATAGAGAGATAGAGAGATAGAGAGATAGAGATAGAGAGATAGAGAGATAGAGAGATAGAGAGATAGAGAGATAGAGAGATAGAGAGATAGAGAGATAGAGAGATAGAGAGATAGAGAGATAGAGAGATAGAGAGATAGAGAGATAGAGAGATAGAGAGATAGAGAGATAGAGAGATAGAGAGATAGAGAGATAGAGAGATAGAGAGATAGAGAGATAGAGAGATGAGAGATAGAGATAGAGAGATAGAGAGATAGAGAGATAGAGAGATAGAGAGATAGAGAGATAGAGAGATAGAGAGATAGAGAGATAGAGAGATAGAGAGATAGAGAGATAGAGAGATAGAGATAGAGAGATAGAGAGATAGAGAGATAGAGAGATAGAGAGATAGAGAGATAGAGAGATAGAGAGATAGAGAGATAGAGAGATAGAGAGATAGAGAGATAGAGAGATAGAGAGATAGAGAGATAGAGAGATAGAGAGATAGAGAGATAGAGAGATAGAGAGATAGAGAGATAGAGAGATAGAGAGATAGAGAGATAGAGAGATAGAGAGATAGAGAGATAGAGAGATAGAGAGATAGAGAGATAGAGAGATAGAGAGATAGAGAGATAGAGAGATAGAGATAGAGAGATAGAGAGATAGAGAGATAGAGAGATAGAGAGATAGAGAGATAGAGAGATAGAGAGATAGAGAGATAGAGAGATAGAGAGATAGAGAGATAGAGAGATAGAGAGATAGAGAGATAGAGAGATAGAGAGATAGAGAGATAGAGAGATAGAGAGATAGAGAGATAGAGAGATAGAGATAGAGAGATAGAGAGATAGAGAGATAGAGAGATAGAGAGATAGAGAGATAGAGAGATAGAGAGATAGAGAGATAGAGATAGAGATAGAGAGATAGAGAGATAGAGAGATAGAGAGATAGAGAGATAGAGAGATAGAGAGATAGAGAGATAGAGAGATAGAGAGATAGAGAGATAGAGAGATAGAGAGATAGAGAGATAGAGAGATAGAGAGATAGAGAGATAGAGAGATAGAGAGATAGAGAGATAGAGAGATAGAGATAGAGATAGAGAGATAGAGAGATAGAGAGATAGAGAGTTAGAGAGATAGAGAGATAGTAGAGAGATAGAGAGATAGAGAGATAGAGAGATAGAGAGATAGAGATGAGATAGAGAGATAGAGAGATAGAGAGATAGAGAGATAGAGAGATAGAGAGATAGAGAGATAGAGAGATAGAGAGATAGAGAGATAGAGAGATAGAGAGATAGAGAGATAGAGAGATAGAGATAGAGAGATAGAGAGATAGAGAGATAGAGAGATAGAGTAGAGATAGAGAGATAGAGATAGAGAGATAGAGAGATAGAGAGATAGAGAGATAGAGAGATAGAGAGATAGAGAGATAGAGAGATAGAGAGATAGAGAGATAGAGAGATAGAGAGATAGAGAGATAGAGAGATAGAGAGATAGAGAGATAGAGAGATAGAGAGATAGAGAGATAGAGAGATAGAGAGATAGAGAGATAGAGAGATAGAGAGATAGAGAGATAGAGAGATAGAGAGATAGAGAGATAGAGAGATAGAGAGATAGAGAGATAGAGAGATAGAGAGATAGAGAGATAGAGAGATAGAGAGATAGAGAGATAGAGAGATAGAGAGATAGAGAGATAGAGAGATAGAGAGATAGAGAGATAGAGAGATAGAGAGATAGAGAGATAGAGAGATAGAGAGATAGAGAGATAGAGAGATAGAGAGATAGAGAGATAGAGAGATAGAGAGATAGAGAGATAGAGAGATAGAGAGATAGAGAGATAGAGAGATAGAGAGATAGAGAGATAGAGAGATAGAGAGATAGAGAGATAGAGAGATAGAGAGATAGAGAGATAGAGAGATAGAGAGATAGAGAGATAGAGAGATAGAGAGATAGAGAGATAGAGAGATAGAGAGATAGAGAGATAGAGAGATAGAGAGATAGAGAGATAGAGAGATAGAGAGATAGAGAGATAGAGAGATAGAGAGATAGAGAGATAGAGAGATAGAGAGATAGAGAGATAGAGAGATAGAGAGATAGAGAGATAGAGAGATAGAGAGATAGAGAGATAGAGAGATAGAGAGATAGAGAGATAGAGAGATAGAGAGATAGAGAGATAGAGAGATAGAGAGATAGAGAGATAGAGAGATAGAGAGATAGAGAGATAGAGAGATAGAGAGATAGAGAGATAGAGAGATAGAGAGATAGAGAGATAGAGAGATAGAGAGATAGAGAGATAGAGAGATAGAGAGATAGAGAGATAGAGAGATAGAGAGATAGAGAGATAGAGAGATAGAGAGATAGAGAGATAGAGAGATAGAGAGATAGAGAGATAGAGAGATAGAGAGATAGAGAGATAGAGAGATAGAGAGATAGAGAGATAGAGAGATAGAGAGATAGAGAGATAGAGAGATAGAGAGATAGAGAGATAGAGAGATAGAGAGATAGAGAGATAGAGAGATAGAGAGATAGAGAGATAGAGAGATAGAGAGATAGAGAGATAGAGAGATAGAGAGATAGAGAGATAGAGAGATAGAGAGATAGAGAGATAGAGAGATAGAGAGATAGAGAGATAGAGAGATAGAGAGATAGAGAGATAGAGAGATAGAGAGATAGAGAGATAGAGAGATAGAGAGATAGAGAGATAGAGAGATAGAGAGATAGAGAGATAGAGAGATAGAGAGATAGAGAGATAGAGAGATAGAGAGATAGAGAGATAGAGAGATAGAGAGATAGAGAGATAGAGAGATAGAGAGATAGAGAGATAGAGAGATAGAGAGATAGAGAGATAGAGAGATAGAGAGATAGAGAGATAGAGAGATAGAGAGATAGAGAGATAGAGAGATAGAGAGATAGAGAGATAGAGAGATAGAGAGATAGAGAGATAGAGAGATAGAGAGATAGAGAGATAGAGAGATAGAGAGATAGAGAGATAGAGAGATAGAGAGATAGAGAGATAGAGAGATAGAGAGATAGAGAGATAGAGAGATAGAGAGATAGAGAGATAGAGAGATAGAGAGATAGAGAGATAGAGAGATAGAGAGATAGAGAGATAGAGAGATAGAGAGATAGAGAGATAGAGAGATAGAGAGATAGAGAGATAGAGAGATAGAGAGATAGAGAGATAGAGAGATAGAGAGATAGAGAGATAGAGAGATAGAGAGATAGAGAGATAGAGAGATAGAGAGATAGAGAGATAGAGAGATAGAGAGATAGAGAGATAGAGAGATAGAGAGATAGAGAGATAGAGAGATAGAGAGATAGAGAGATAGAGAGATAGAGAGATAGAGAGATAGAGAGATAGAGAGATAGAGAGATAGAGAGATAGAGAGATAAAGAGATGAAGAGATAGAGAGATAGATAGATATAGAGATATAAAGATATAGAGATAAAAAGATGAAAAGATAGAAAGATAGAGAGATAGAGAGATAGAGAGATAGAAAGATAAAGAGATAGAGAGATAGAGAGATAGCGAGATAGAGAGATGTTACGTCCCGAGATCGACTCCGACTCATATAAAATATCTTTACTCTTATATGTAATCAGCAATATACGTTATTATCGGGTGCAGAATAAATAACCATACATATGTAACCCTGTACTCCTACTTTTACGATTATTATATTCTATAAGCTTAAAGAGGTCGTATATTCTACTCATGTACTGCACACACACACATATGACAGTTTCTATATTAATTACGTAGCAGCCCATACTGTACTTCCACTAATACTCAACGTACGAGACTCGACATATTTTTTTATACATTCTATACGACATTCACTATTATACCTTGCGTTAAGAAGCATCTACTGTACTTCAGGTATGACAATATCGACTGTACTCTACATACGACCTTTTAACATTGTATTCACGCTTCCCACGCTTCATCGAGCCGTCAGCGGTCGATGCGACAGTCGGCGAGCGTAGACATAACATCCGCCGGCCCAAGATTCGAACGCCAAACGTCTCACTCCACTCCTCTGTCGGCGAGTGTAGACATAACATCCGCCGGCCCAAGGTTCGAACGCCAAACGTCTCACTCCACTCCTCTGTCGGCGAGTGTAGACATAACATCCGCTGGCCCGAGGTTCGAACGCCAAGCGTCTCACTCCACTCCTCTGTCGGCGAGTGTAGACATAACATCCGCCAGCCCGAGGTTCGAACGCCAAGCGTCTCACTCCACTCCATTGTCGGCGAGTGTAGACATAACATCCGTTGGCTCGAGACTCGAGCACCGAACGCCTCACTCCACTGTCGGCGAGTGTAGACATAACATCCGTTGGCCCGAGACTCGAGCACCAAACGTCTCTTCCCACGGGCCTTAGACTTAGAATAATGCGCGCGCATCGCCTCAGCGACGCAGCTCGAGAGGAGGCTATCCCCACCAACATCTGAACAGTTATATTACTGGCCTGCGTGCCAGGCTCTTCGGTCATTCCGTCTGTATCTTCTGTACTTAGCGTCAGCGCGACTAAGAAATTATATACGCGTAGCATCTCGGGTACGAAGTAAATGTTTGCGAAGTTTCCGAGCGGTTATAAATCTGAAACTGTACAAGTGTTCCGTACGACATAATTCTTTTTACGCGAAACGAACAGACTGACTCCGCGGTGATCCTGTAAGTCGCGTAATAAAAGTTTACTCTCGTGTATCGTGCAACTTAAATATCAATATACATATTTTAACCATTTACGGTGTAACATCAGTGTCTCCTTGACTTCACCCGCTTCGATATTATCTCCATCATCGAAAATCCCAAAGAAAACGCTTATTAACCTTGTTACAACCTATTCTACTTTCAAACTCGTTTCATCTCAATCATTGCTCGTTCGCCTCTCTGCCACATGCAGTAGATGCTGAAACTCGCAACGATTCTCTCATCTCACTCTATCTCAATCGTTACTCGTTCGCCTCTTTGTCGCGCATACACCTGCGCACTGGACGCCCGAAACTTGTATCGATTCTTTTACTCTGCTGTGACTCTCCTGTGTTGTAATCATTACTCGTTCGCCTCCTTGTCGCGCAGTCGCTTGCGCACTCGACGCAGAAACTTGTAGTGGTTCTTTTATTCATTCCCAAGCTAAACTCGTCATACTCTTTGTGCCTCCTCTGTCATACACGCGTAGCACATTCCTCGCTTCCTCCTCTACCTCGTTCGTGCCTCTACGCAACAGCCACGTCGCAGTGCTCATTGTCTCGAGCACTGGAGGCTGTAGCTAGCCGGCACTTCCCAGCCTATTTTATCTGAATAACAACATCCGTCACGATAACCCGAACAGCCACGTCCGCTGCTAACCGTCGCGTATACATCCTATGGGTAGAAGGCGAGGCGGTTGTAAATTCAACTCTCGAAGACGGGACGCTATTAAGCTCGGTAAAAGTAAAAGTCCGCCGGGACATAGTGTGCCAGAGAAAAGACTATATCTCGCTTTAAAAGAAATCGTCGAGTTCGTGAACGCGACACCTATACTACCTCGGATTATTTCCGACGTCATTCTTCCAACACCGATAGAGCTCGTACGGCAAAGAACGGCTGACCTCGAGGCAGTTACCAGCACAGCTGATCGACCCAATTCCGACGTCGAGGCCATCACGTACAACCAAGCCATCATCACCCTCTACGCTCTTCCGCTCGAATAATCATCGAAAGGTACAACACATAATTAATAAATAATACACACACTCTATTCAATATTCGGAAATAAATTAGTCCTTTTAGTCCTCATCCCGGACGAGCACATTCTCGTGCAAATTGAGGATCAATACCTGTTATTTCGCGCGTTTCCAAATTTTGCTTTTTAAAAATATAACATTTGCATCCGCGACGTAACAGTAAATTTCTGGTGACAGCGGTGGGATACTTTAAGTCACTGGTTTATTTCCGAACTCACTCCATTATTCATATCGGTCAAAATGGCTTCGACACGCTCAAAGAAATTAGGCGAAAAGACGGAGGAAGAACTCCGTGCTGACGAACAAAGGCTGCTCGAATTTGAGAAAGAATTAAAAAACCAACAAAAAGCAATTCAAGACCGTGAAAAAGGTTTAAAGAAAGATTTTAATACTATATTGGAACGCGAAAATAAACTCATAGAACAAGAACAGCTACAAGCAAAGCGCTTCGCTGAATTTAAAACTCCCGAAGACGGTGCGTACGGACCACCCGGTAGCACCCCAGAACACCCGATGTCCGCAGTATTTGATGAATTAACGCAACTTAAAAGAGAGATGGCGGAATTGAGAAATTCGGCAAATAATCGAAATAACGTTAACGTATCCCCGGATGCATTTCTTGGTCCGCGAACCAACAACCCGTCTCTCTCATACAAGGACGCCTTAGAAGCAGTACCGACGTTCGACGGCGTGAATATGCCCGTATTAAAATTCTCACGCGCATGCCAGCGGATACGCGAGCTATTCCCGCCGGTAAACGAAGCCATCGTGGCTCGACTTCTTAGAAACAAACTCAAGGGTAGAGCCTACACTGCTGTCGAAGACGACACCTTTTTGACAATTGGCGATTTTTGTAACAAGTTAAAGACAATTTTTGGTAGTGCAAAGACAGTCAATCAGTACCGCGGTGACCTCGGGAGCATTGCAAAAACAAAAAATGAACATATCATTGATTACATCAGTCGAGTCAAAGACCTCCATTGCGCCATAATTGATGGAGAAACCGCGGGCCTCGGAGAGCTCTCGGCGCTAAACAAACAATATCTCGAAAAAGAAACCCTCGACTGTTTCATTGCCGGGTTGCCACCAGATTACAGATTCCGATTAAAATTAGAGGGATACGAGAGTCTCACCGATGCCTACGCAACTGCCATTCGCGTCGAGAAAGAAATAGATCGCGATAATACTCGTTTCAAGCCGGAAATTAAAGAAACATCTCCAACAGCATCGGTTAAAATCGCGTCTTCGTCCTCCTCGCAATCTGTAGTTTGTCCGCAATGTAACAAAAAGGGGCATCTCGCAGAAAAATGCTGGGCTATTCACCCAGAACTCAGACCAAAACGCAAACCGCTTCCGCGCACGGAAGGCGCAGTTTGCTCGTATTGTAACAAGCAAGGCCATACGATTGAGCAATGTTTCGCGAAACAACGGAACGAAAAATATTCGGGAAACGCGAAGCCCCGTCCGATGGAACAGGGGACCAGTCGGACGGAGATCGCTCAACAGCGCCCCGTGAAATATATACAAGCGGAGGACGGCCCGTCGAGCGAGTCGTCCGAACAGCAAACGTCCGATTAAGTCATTCTTCGTATATACCGGTAGTAGAAATTGCGTCACCTCAGCTTAAGGACAAAAATGACTTCCTAGTAGATTCCGGATGCGATCCAAATTTAATAAAAAAGAGCGCATTATGCGAAGACGTCGAAGTCAATCCGTATTCCATTTTAAAATTGCAAGGCATTTCAGAGACACCGGTCTACACCAGAGGGGAAACCGAAATCGATATAGTAGAAACTAAAAGTACATTTCATATTGTCGATGACGAATTTCCAATCCAGCAAGCGGCTATATTAGGATCCGAATTTCACGGACTGAATAGGGCTACTATAGATTGGGATCGTGAAGCAGTCACATGGAGCAATCACGTGCTCCCATTCAAGACATCTTTTAAGACTCTCATTCCCCAGCGGTCAAGCCGCGTCGTCTCGGCCAAGGTTATAAACACAGACACGACGGACGGTTATATTCCTCGTTTAGATCTGGGCGACGGTATCTACGCAGGCGAAGCCCTCGTTACGAATCACAACGGGTTAATATATATTAAAGTCTCCAACACAACCGAGCGCGACGTAGATATTCTATTACCCCCACAGACTCTCGAACCATACGAGCTCTTCGAGCTCAAGGACACACACGTGTTAACTGCATGCGTTACGAATGACGGAATCAAATCGAAAGCCGATAAAGTGAAGACTCTCCTCCGCCTCGAGCACTTGAATGAGGAGGAGCGAGACAGCATATATTCACTGATCGACGAGAGTGCCGACTTATTTCATATACCCGGTGCTCATTTAGAACCGACTAACGCGATAGAACATAAAATCACGACAACTGATGACCAACCTGTTTTTACGCGACAATATAGATTTCCACCCGCGCATAAGGATGAAATAACTAAACAGGTGACAGACCTCATTACGGGAAAAATTATCGAGCCATCCGAATCACCCTATAGTTCACCCGTATGGATCGTTCCTAAAAAAGCAGATTCTTCCGGTAAACCACGATGGCGGATGGTAATCGATTACAGAGGTCTTAACGAAAAAACTATTGGTGATGCTTACCCGCTACCCAATATTACTGAGATTCTTGATCAACTTGGTAGCGCCAAATATTTTTCCGTTTTCGATTTGGCCAGCGGGTTCCATCAAATCAAAATAAATTCAGTCGACGCGCCGAAAACGGCATTTTCTACGCCATTTGGCCATTATCAATTTAGCCGCATGCCATTTGGGCTTAAAAATGCTCCCGCAACGTTCCAACGTCTTATGGACAGGGTGTTGTGCGGACTACAAGGAACGGAACTTTTTGTTTATCTAGATGATATCGTTATCTACGCGAGCTCTCTTCAAGAGCACGCTATTAAATACCGAAGGCTTGTCGAACGCCTTCGTAAAGCCAATCTCAGCCTACAACCAGACAAGTGCGAGTTTCTTCGCAAGGAGGTGGCCTATCTGGGCCACGTACTCAGTGAAGAAGGGGTAAAACCTGACCCCCGTAAACTCGATTCCATTAAAAATTATCCTCGTCCCGATACTCCTACGAAAATCAAACAATTTCTTGGATTAGCGGGATATTACCGCAGATTTATCGAAAATTTCTCAGCTATTGCGCGACCAATGACGCAATTATTAAAAAAGCAAAGTACATTCGTGTGGACTGACGCACAGGAGCAAGCCTTCTCAACGCTCAAAGAGGCACTGTGTAATGCCCCTGTCCTTCAGCACCCGGATTTTACAAAACCATTCATTATAACAACGGACGCATCGAACAGTGCTATAGGCGCGATAATAAGCCAGGGCGTTGTCGGTAAAGATAGGCCGGTATCGTATACTTCGAGAACTCTCACAAAGGCAGAGGAGAATTATTCGACTATAGAGAAAGAACTCTTGGCTATAGTATATGCGGTAACACAGTTCAGACCATATGTATACGGTCGAGAATTCACACTCGTCACCGACCATAAGCCGCTCGTCTGGCTTCACTCGATAAAAGATCCGGCTAACCGTTTGGTCCATTGGAGACTCAAGCTAGCAAATTATCAATACAAAATAATATACAAGCCCGGTAGAATTAACGGCAACGCCGATGCGCTCTCGCGTAACCCGCCAGAGACGTCTGTCTTAGTGGTCACGCCCCATACCAACGCGAGCAACGACTTAGACATCGACGACGAATCGTCTATATTCGATCCGAGGTCATCCGTAACACCCGAATCCACTCAGAACGAAAACGAAGCGCGCCCCGACTTAGGCTTGGCAACGCCGCGAGATATCGATAACAAAACGGTAGAGCAGCCAGCCGAAACCGACGGCGATAACAGGGATTCGGACGTTGCGGGCGCGCCTGGCGAAAGCGACGATTCATCAGACGACGACTCTGAAATATTCGATCCTGCCACTGTACCGTATAATTTGACTCAGACACCAAGCGGGGTGAGCGAGACATTCCGAATGAGAACCACGAGAGACAGGCTGACAATGCAAAACGATAGCCTGGTCTGCTTCGTCACTACTAAAGGCCAGCCGGTCGACGCTGGAGCGAAAGATCTTGATTCTATTGGACAATTGCCTAAGGTCACAGACCTTACTTTCTGTAGAGTACGACCGTTGCTCATTAAAAATAAACGGATTTTCTTACTACCAATAAAATCAGATCTACGAGCGAACGCCTCGATCGACGATCTTAACGAAACTTTAACATCACTCAGAGACGCGATCCAGGAATTGCAATTAATTTCCTTAAGCTTTGCAAAAACCGATGCGATCGACCACATACCATGGGTCGACATCGAATGTAGCATAAAAGATCATTTACACGACGTACCAATGTTAGTAACAATTTGTCAACAATTAATAATCACGCCTTCAGAAAGGGACAGAAGCGCTATTATTATCGAAAATCACGACTCACTCCTGGGTGGTCACAAGGGCGTTAACAAAACGTACAAACGTATTCGCGATAAATATTTTTGGAAAAATATGAAAAAAGAAATTCAGGAGTATATACAACACTGCCGAGGGTGTCAACTCAAGAAGTTAGTTAGAGTAAAAACAAAACAACCAATGGTACTAACCGACACGCCAGGTGCGGCATTCGACAAAATATCTATGGATATTGTAGGGCCCTTGCGGGCGACCAATAAAGGTAACACCCATATACTTACGATTCAGGACCTTCTCACTAAATATTCGCTAGCCATTCCCCTCAACGGCACCACATCCATTGACATTTCGAACGCCTTCACGAAGAATTTCATCGCGAGGTTTGGGGCACCCAAGGCTCTTCTCACCGACCAGGGCGCAAACTTCTGTAGTAGCTTGATGCGCAACATTGCTAAGAAATTTCGTATCAAACAATGCAGAACTACGGCCTTCCATCCGCAAACGAACGGCTCTATCGAGCGCTCGCATCACGTGCTGACGGAATATTTAAAGCAGTACGTCGACCGCCACCACGAATGGGACGAGCTACTCGAAATGGCTATGTTCTCGTACAACACAAGTCAACACGAGGGTACCGGCTTTAGTCCACACGAACTCGTCTTCGGTAAGCTGGCCAGACAACCCTCGAATCACCAAGGAATCGAAGAACATCAGGATCAATCGTACACGGACTACCTCAAGGACCTGTTCACTAAAATCCACGGGGTCCAGGAGCTAGCTGCCGAAAATCTGAAACATGCGAAAGAAAAATCAAAAAATTATTACGATCGAAAAATAAACCCACAAGATTTTGGCGTAGGTGATACAGTACTTATGCTAAAAGAACCTACGGGTGGGAAATTTGGAGATCAATACTCGGAACCCTGTAAAGTCGTAGAATTGCTTTCGGGGGGAAACGTTAAAATTGACCATAAAGGGAGACACAGGATCGTCCACACGAACAAACTACGCCTCACGCAATTGAAACCGTAACTCTGTTGCAGGATGCGTGTTACCAAGGTCATCTTGGCCCTGTGCCTCTATTTCACCGAAGCCCGTGCCATCATCGGGTACGACTGTGGAGGTTCTGTTTTGAACGCCACCACTATATCGCTCAACGACGTCGGGGAATGTGATGACCCGATCCCCGAACCTAAGCCAACATCGACCTACATTCAACTCTTGCAGCTCTCGGAATTCGACAGCACCGAGGTCATTCAGTGCAAGGTTGAGATCGACCGAACCATCACCCACTGCGGAATGCATTCTCATAACTCTGCAGTGCAGGGCGGTCGACAAACTTATCTTCACGACCTGGACGAAAAAGCATGTCGGCGTCTCCAAGAAACCGGCATAATTCGTCTCGGATTTACTGCCGAAATCATTGGACTCCAGGAAAACGCAACAGCCTACCGATCGATCACCATGGGAGGTGGCCTCGACACAGATGGGAACTGCGAGGAAACACACTACAGTGACCCATATGGTAGCTGGAGCGACGTGTTCGTCACTGCTACCGTTAAAATTGGGATCTACAACTATCACGCCACGGTCAACTTCGCTCAGGGAAAAATTCTGCTACCATCAGGAACACAATGTACCCTCAGCGACGAGCAGTGCATGGACAACCAAGGCAACAGTGCCTTCTGGAGCACGGCACCCATCGACACTTGCGGATTCTCACGTTACGACGTACTGTACGAAGGCTTAGCTACGAAATTGGAATCAACGGAAGACGGAAAGCGTGCACCAGATGTTTACACGCTTAACACCCAGTCGACAACGTTTGCTCTGGCGAAACATGCAGAGTATCCGATCTGTGGCTACACCCTAATTCGTACAGAACATCCGAAATTATTCATCCTGGAAACATCAAGGGGACAATCGCCTGCCACCATGCGAAAGGTCTCAGTCAACAACCTTGACATCTTCTCATACATTAATTCAAAATTTGTTTATGTTGAGAAGCACGTGCGTACACAAATCAAAGGCTTGTACAAGGACGTGGTGACGCAACGCTGCAAACTGGAACGACAAGTGTTGCAGAACGCGTTATCGACTGCAGCTATCCTACCCGAGAAATTCGCGTACACCGTCATGAAAGGCCCAGGCTACATGGCAGTCATCGCAGGGGAGGTAGCACACATCGTCAAGTGCGTGGCCGTCGACTGCAAGCTAAGGAAAACATCTGTTTGTTACAACGAGCTACCCGTGACATACAACAACGAGACCTACTTTCTGTCTACAACCTCAAGAATGCTATTAAAATCAGCAACCCAAGTCGAATGTGATCCTTTGCTTCCCACGCAATATCAAATCGAGGGAACTTGGTATCGATTCACACCACAACCAATCGAGGTAATCCAACCACAACAGTTACAACCTCTCAAAAGACCTACTTGGAGATATGTGTCACCCAGCGACCTTGCGATCAGTGGCATATATTCCGAAACTGACATACAACAGCTGCGGGACAGAATCATGTTCCCCGCAGAAAAACCCGGCTTGCTTAATCATCTGGCAAGAGGTTCAGCAGGATACGGCATCGCCCCAGGGACAATCTCTCTGCAAGGACTGCTGGACGAAAATACTCTCAATCGCATCGCCGAAAACGCCGCAGACAAGATGTGGTCAATCTTTCTCGAGTTTGGCACTGCCAGTGCAGGCCTCATCGGGATCTTCCTAATAATTCGCATCATCAAATTTTCAATCGACACATGTGTGCACGGATATGCGCTTCATTCGCTTTACGGCTGGAGCTTGTATCTGCTCGGTGCCGTTTGGAACTCCATCACAGGCCTTCTGCTAATGCTAGCCCACAAAAAGGAATTGCAAAGGCAAACCGAGGTCAGCAACAACGAACAGCTGCGCGAAGTCATCGTGAGTCCCGAAAGATCAACAACACCTGAGACACCGAGCGCACCTAAACGATCTTCGATTTACCCCGATTTACGACCCCAAGAACCTATTAGACTTTCCGGAGTCGAACCGGACCTTAGCGATCGTCTTGCCAATATTCGAACTTAGAGCATAGGCACTATGTTCGAACGTAAGGAGGGGCGTGTTACGTCCCGAGATCGACTCCGACTCATATAAAATATCTTTACTCTTATATGTAATCAGCAATATACGTTATTATCGGGTGCAGAATAAATAACCATACATATGTAACCCTGTACTCCTACTTTTACGATTATTATATTCTATAAGCTTAAAGAGGTCGTATATTCTACTCATGTACTGCACACACACACATATGACAGTTTCTATATTAATTACGTAGCAGCCCATACTGTACTTCCACTAATACTCAACGTACGAGACTCGACATATTTTTTTATACATTCTATACGACATTCACTATTATACCTTGCGTTAAGAAGCATCTACTGTACTTCAGGTATGACAATATCGACTGTACTCTACATACGACCTTTTAACATTGTATTCACGCTTCCCACGCTTCATCGAGCCGTCAGCGGTCGATGCGACAGTCGGCGAGCGTAGACATAACATCCGCCGGCCCAAGATTCGAACGCCAAACGTCTCACTCCACTCCTCTGTCGGCGAGTGTAGACATAACATCCGCCGGCCCAAGGTTCGAACGCCAAACGTCTCACTCCACTCCTCTGTCGGCGAGTGTAGACATAACATCCGCTGGCCCGAGGTTCGAACGCCAAGCGTCTCACTCCACTCCTCTGTCGGCGAGTGTAGACATAACATCCGCCAGCCCGAGGTTCGAACGCCAAGCGTCTCACTCCACTCCATTGTCGGCGAGTGTAGACATAACATCCGTTGGCTCGAGACTCGAGCACCGAACGCCTCACTCCACTGTCGGCGAGTGTAGACATAACATCCGTTGGCCCGAGACTCGAGCACCAAACGTCTCTTCCCACGGGCCTTAGACTTAGAATAATGCGCGCGCATCGCCTCAGCGACGCAGCTCGAGAGGAGGCTATCCCCACCAACATCTGAACAGTTATATTACTGGCCTGCGTGCCAGGCTCTTCGGTCATTCCGTCTGTATCTTCTGTACTTAGCGTCAGCGCGACTAAGAAATTATATACGCGTAGCATCTCGGGTACGAAGTAAATGTTTGCGAAGTTTCCGAGCGGTTATAAATCTGAAACTGTACAAGTGTTCCGTACGACATAATTCTTTTTACGCGAAACGAACAGACTGACTCCGCGGTGATCCTGTAAGTCGCGTAATAAAAGTTTACTCTCGTGTATCGTGCAACTTAAATATCAATATACATATTTTAACCATTTACGGTGTAACCTCAGTGTCTCCTTGACTTCACCCGCTTCGATATTATCTCCATCATCGAAAATCCCAAAGAAAACGCTTATTAACCTTGTTACAACCTATTCTACTTTCAAACTCGTTTCATCTCAATCATTGCTCGTTCGCCTCTCTGCCACATGCAGTAGATGCTGAAACTCGCAACGATTCTCTCATCTCACTCTATCTCAATCGTTACTCGTTCGCCTCTTTGTCGCGCATACACCTGCGCACTGGACGCCCGAAACTTGTATCGATTCTTTTACTCTGCTGTGACTCTCCTGTGTTGTAATCATTACTCGTTCGCCTCCTTGTCGCGCAGTCGCTTGCGCACTCGACGCAGAAACTTGTAGTGGTTCTTTTATTCATTCCCAAGCTAAACTCGTCATACTCTTTGTGCCTCCTCTGTCATACACGCGTAGCACATTCCTCGCTTCCTCCTCTACCTCGTTCGTGCCTCTACGCAACAGCCACGTCGCAGTGCTCATTGTCTCGAGCACTGGAGGCTGTAGCTAGCCGGCACTTCCCAGCCTATTTTATCTGAATAACAACATCCGTCACGATAACCCGAACAGCCACGTCCGCTGCTAACCGTCGCGTATACATCCTATGGGTAGAAGGCGAGGCGGTTGTAAATTCAACTCTCGAAGACGGGACGCTATTAAGCTCGGTAAAAGTAAAAGTCCGCCGGGACATAGTGTGCCAGAGAAAAGACTATATCTCGCTTTAAAAGAAATCGTCGAGTTCGTGAACGCGACACCTATACTACCTCGGATTACTTCCGACGTCATTCTTCCAACACCGATAGAGCTCGTACGGCAAAGAACGGCTGACCTCGAGGCAGTTACCAGCACAGCTGATCGACCCAATTCCGACGTCGAGGCCATCACGTACAACCAAGCCATCATCACCCTCTACGCTCTTCCGCTCGAATAATCATCGAAAGGTACAACACATAATCAGTAAATAATACACACACTCTATTCAATATTCGGAAATAAATTAGTCCTTTTAGTCCTCATCCCGGACGAGCACATTCTCGTGCAAATTGAGGATCAATACCTGTTATTTCGCGCGTTTCCAAATTTTGCTTTTTAAAAATATAACATTTGCATCCGCGACGTAACAGAGATAGAGAGATAGAGAGATAGAGAGATAGAGAGATAGAGAGATAGAGAGATAGAGAGATAGAGAGATAGAGAGATAGAGAGATAGAGAGATAGAGAGATAGAGAGATAGAGAGATAGAGAGATGGAGAGATAGAGAGATAGAGAGATAGAGAGATAGAGAGATAGAGAGATAGAGAGATAGAGAGATAGAGAGATAGAGAGATAGAGAGATAGAGAGATAGAGAGATAGAGAGATAGAGAGATAGAGAGATAGAGAGATAGAGAGATAGAGAGATAGAGAGATAGAGAGATAGAGAGATAGAGAGATAGAGAGATAGAGAGATAGAGAGATAGAGAGATAGAGAGATAGAGAGATAGAGAGATAGAGAGATAGAGAGATAGAGAGATAGAGAGATAGAGAGATAGAGAGATAGAGAGATAAAGAGATAGAGAGATAGAGAGATAGAGAGATAGAGAGATAGAGAGATAGAGAGATAGAGAGATAGAGAGATAGAGAGATAGAGAGATAGAGAGATAGAGAGATAGAGAGATAGAGAGATAGAGAGATAGAGAGATAGAGAGATAGAGAGATAGAGAGATG
>CAXAQZ010000364.1:12500-16827 GCA_963971145.1 Sussaba pulchella | reverse complement strand
TTTTTTCTTGAACCCAAAAAAAAAAAAAAAAATTCGGTTGTAAAATAATAAGAACATTAAAATGATTCCAGCGTAGACCGATCGGTTTTTTTGAATTCGAAAATGAAGAAAAAAAATTTTCATGAAACGCGAAAAAAAATTTGACCTAAAATTTATTCTAATGAATTGATGAAAAAAATTGATATCGAAAAACGAAAGAGTAATTTGAAATCCACACGTAGACCGATCGCATGTATATTGAGTTGACGCGTAGACCGACCGCACTCGGAAATAATCCACGCGTAGACCGACCGCGACCAGAGTTGTTCGACGCGTAGACCGATCGCATGTACATTGAGTTGACGCGTAGACCGATCGCACTCGGGAATAATCCACGCGTAGACCGACCGCGACCAGAGTTGTTCGACGCGTAGACCGATCGCTTTCTCGAAAAGTAAAAAAACATAACTTTCTTCTTATCGCATTGACGTGACAATCAATATCAAAACGTGGTTAAAAAATTTTTTTTTCAAATTATTTTTTCATCGAAATGAAATAAATAAACCTTCATTTTTCGACCGTAGATCGACCGCTTTTTCTTGAAACCAAAAAAAAAAAAAAAAAATTCGTTTGTAAAATAATAAGAACATAAAATTATTCCAGGCGTAGACCGATCGGTTTTTCTGAAATTCGAAAATGAAGAAAAAAAATTTTCATGTAACGCGAAAAAAAATTTGACCTAAAATTTATTCTAATGGATTGATGAAAAAATTGATATCGAAAAACGAAAGAGGAATTTAAAATCCACACGTAGACCGATCGCATGTACATTGAGTTGACGCGTAGACCGACCGCACTCGGGAATAATCACGCGTAGACCGACCGCGACCAGAGTTGTTCGACGCGTAGACCGATCGCTTTCTCGAAAAGTAAAAAAACATAACTTTCTTCTTATCGCATTAACGTAACAATCAATATCTAAACGTGGTTAAAAAGTTTTTTTAAAAATTATTTTTTCATCGAATGAAATAAATAAACCTTCATTTTTCGACCGTAGATCGACCGCTTTTTCTTGAAACCAAACAAAAAAAAAAAAAAAATTCGTTTGTAAAATAATAAGAACATTAAAATTATTCCAGGCGTAGACCGATCGGTTTTTCTGAAATTCGAAAAAAAAAAAAATTTCTTTCATGAAACGCGAAAACCATTTGACCTAAAATTTATTCTAATAAATTAATGAAAAAAAATTGTATCGAAAAACGAAAGAGGATTTTAAAATCCACACGTAGACCGATCGCGTGTTACATTGAGTTTACGCGTAGACCGACCGCACTCGGGAATAATCCACGCGTAGACCGACCGCGACCAGAGTTGTTCGACGCGTAGACCGATCGCATGTACATTGGGTTGACGCGTAGACCGATCGCCCTCGGAAATAATCCACTCGTAGACCGACCGCGACCAGAGTTGTTCGACGCGTAGACCGATCGCATTCTCGAAAAGTAAAAGAACATAACTTTCTTCTTATCGCATTAACGTAACGATCAATATCGAAACGTGCTTAAAAATTTTTTTTTTTTAATTATTTTTCCATCGGAATGAAATGAATAAACCTTAAATTTTTACCCGTAGATCGACTTTTTTTTCTTGAACCCAAAAAAAAAAAAAAAAAATTCGGTTGTAAAATAATAAGAACATTAAAATGATTCCAGGCGTAGACCGATCGGTTTTTTTGAAATTCGAAAATGAAGAAAAAATTTTTTCATGAAACGCGAAAAAAAATTTGACCTAAAATTTATTCTAATGAATTGATGAAAAAAATTGATATCGAAAAACGAAAGAGGAATTTAAAATCCACACGTAGACCGATCGCATGTATATTGAGTTGACGCGTAGACCGACCGCACTCGGAAATAATCCACGCGTAGACCGACCGCGACCAGAGTTGTTCGACGCGTAAACCGATCGCATGTACATTGAGTTGACGCGTAGACCGATCGCACTCGGGAATAATCCACGCGTAGACCGACCGCGACCAGAGTTGTTCGACGCGTAGACCGATCGCTTTCTCGAAAAGTAAAAAAACATAACTTTCTTCTTATCGCATTAACGTAACAATCAATATCAAAACGTGGTTAAAAATTTTTTTTCAAATTATTTTTTCATCGAAATGAAATAAATAAACCTTCATTTTTCGACCGTAGATCGACCGCTTTTTCTTGAAACCAAAGAAAAAAAAAAAAATTCGTTTGTAAAATAATAAGAACATTAAAATTATTCCAGGCGTAGACCGATCGGTTTTTCTGAAATTCGAAAAAAAAAAAAATTTCTTTCATGAAACGCGAAAACCATTTTGACCTAAAATTTATTCTAATAAATTGATAAAAAAAAATTGGTATCGAAAAACGAAAGAGGATTTTAAAATCCACACGTAGACCGATCGCATGTACATTGAGTTGACGCGTAGACCGACCGCACTCCGGAATAATCCACGCGTAGACCGACCGCAACCAGAGTTGTTCGACGCGTAGACCGATCGCATGTACATTGAGTTGACGCGTAGACCGATCGCCCTCGGAAATAATCCACGCGTAGACCGACCGCGACCAGAGTTGTTCGACGCGTAGACCGATCGCATTCTCGAAAAGTAAAAGAACATAACTTTCTTCTTATCGCATTAACGTAATAATCAATATCAAAACGTGCTTAAAAATTTTTTTTTTTAATTATTTTCCATCGGAATGAAATGAATAAACCTTAAATTTTTACCCGTAGATCGACCTTTTTTTCTTGAACCCAAAAAAAAAAAAAAAATTCGGTTGTAAAATAATAAGAATATTAAAATGATTCCAGGCGTAGACCGATCGGTTTTTTTGAAATTCAAAAATGAAGAAAAAAATTTTTCATGAAACGCGAAAACCAATTTGACCTAAAATTTATTCTAATGAATTGATGAAAAAAATTGATATCGAAAAACGAAAGAGGAATTTAAAATCCACACGTAGACCGATCGCATGTATATTGAGTTGACGCGTAGACCGACCGCACTCGGAAATAATCCACGCGTAGACCGACCGCGACCAGAGTTGTTCGACGCGTAGACCGATCGCATGTACATTGAGTTGACGCGTAGACCGATCGCACTCGGGAATAATCCACGCGTAGACCGACCGCGACCAGAGTTGCTCGACGCGTAGACCGATCGCTTTTTCGAAGAGTAAAAGAAAATAACTTTCTTCTTATCGTATTAATGTAACAATCAATATCAAAACGTGGTTAAAAAATTTTTTTTTTCCAAATTGTTTTTTCATCGAAATGAAATAAATAAACCTTCATTTTTTACCCGTAGATCGACCGCTTTTTCTTGAAACCAAAAAAAAAAAAAAAATTTCGTTTGTAAAATAATAAGAACATGAAAATTATTCCAGGCGTAGACCGATCGGTTTTTCTGAAATTCGAAAGAAAAAAAATTTTCTTCATGAAACGCGAAAACCATTTTGACCAAAAATTTATTCTAATAAATTGATGAAAAAAAATTGGTATCGAAAAACTCGCTTTCTCGAAAAGTAAAAGAACATAACTTCCTTCTTATCGCATTAACGTAACAATCAATATCAAAACGTGCTTAAAAATTTTTTTTTTCAAATTATTTTTCCATCGGAATGAAATGAATAAACCTTAAATTTTTACCCGTAGATCGACCGCTTTTTCTTAAACCCGAAAAGAAATAAAAAAATTTGGTTGTAAAATAATAAGAACATTAAAATTATTCCAGGGGTAGACCGATCGGTTTTTTTGAAATTCGAAAAAAAAAATTTTTTTTTTCATGAAACGCGAAAATTAATTTTACCTTAAATTTGTTCTAATAAATTGATGAAAGAAATTGGTATCGAAAAACGAAAGAGGAATTTCAAATCCACGCGTAGACCGACCGCGGGCAGAGTTGTTCGTTGCGTAGACCGATCGCATGTACATTGAGTTGACGCGTAGACCGATCGCACTCGGAAATAATCCATCCGCAGACCGACCGCGACCAGGGTTGTTCGACGCGTAGACCGATCGCTTTTTCGAAAAGTAAAAGAACATAACTTTCTTCTTATCGCATTAACGTAACAATCAATATCAAAACGTGCTTAAAAATTTTTTTTTTCAAATTATTTTTCTATCGGAATGAAATGAATAAACCTTAATTTTTCACCCGTAGATCGACCGCTTTTTCTTAAACCCAAAAAAAAAAAAAATTCGTTTGTAAAATAATAAGAACATTAAAATTATTCCAGGCGTAGACCGATCGGTTTTTCTGAAATTCGAAAAAAAAAAAAAAATTTTTCATGAAACGCGAAAACCA
>CAXAQZ010000364.1:0-2500 GCA_963971145.1 Sussaba pulchella | reverse complement strand
TGACTACTGGCAGGATCAACCAGGGAGCTTCGTTCGAAATTTATCTCACGAGATAGCTCAGGAATATCGACCGTTAGATCTTTATACCTTTTCGTTTCTCGAAGTGTTTTTTCCCCAGATACTCGACGAGGAGTGACTGGGGACACTCTTTGTTCATTTAAAATTTTTAATTTATTTATTTTCGACTCGGTTGCGGTGTCTTTCACAATGAAAAAGACCCTTGACAACTCAGCCACGGATTGCATCTTTCTATCCTTCCTCCTTCTTCCTTCTCATATATTTATTTCTTATTATTGTGCGAACCCGCTATCGCACTCTCGTCAATTTTCTCGTTTATAAAACCACATAAACTCTTATATAATGCTGGAAATTTTATATTCTCAGCGTCTCGACGTGCCCTCTTTTGAGGCACGTATTTTTGTATTTATGTTTGCAATATATCAGGAATTCATGGTGAAGTCCATCATTCATATTGATATTCTCGCCCGGAACAGGGTGAGTCGATGCTCGGTATAAGTTTATTAACAACTCGTGTTGAAAAACTTTCATCGCCGTAGCGTGTACCACGTAAGAGCCATTTGGTCATAGACGCCGACTCGTGGTAATGCTGAGTTATAGTATGTAACCGATGATCGGACGGTAAGCGGTGACCGAACCGTCGCCTCGACTCCTCTTATAGTACCGAGCTGGGGCGCCTGCGGTTCGGCGAACGACGGCTTATACATGGGGCGCAGGGCGGCCGTACTAGCGTTGAACGGCCCGGACGGGCTCCGTGCGCTCGGACTTAGAAAAAAAACGGGCGTCAAAAACACGAAAATGTTCGCCTCGTTGGAAATGGAGTAATGAAATGATGGAATCGTCGCTACAAGGTTATAACATTTTAAACATGATAAGTCATCATTTATATATATATTTGATTTTACCAAAATTTTTCCGAATCTAATTGCTCAAAAAACAAAAAAAAATAATTACCGTCTATTTCAAATTTTTAATGATTCAATTTATGCGAAAAAGATAGAATCTTATATAAACAGTATGGAAAGTAAGATTGATAAAGTCGACTATATTAATTTATCGAATAACGATGAATAAAATTTGACGCGTAGACCGATCGCTCGTTTATAAAATTCTAAAAATTCAAAAATTCTTGTTAAACGTGAACAACGTTATGAATTGTAATTGAATCGAAAAAGTTTGTTTTGACAATAAAAACCGATCAACGATAAGTGAATTTTGAATCCACACGTAGACCGATCGCATGTACATTGAGTTGACGCGTAGACCGACCGCACTCGAAAATAATCCACGCGTAGACCGACCGCGACCGGAGTTGTTCGACGCGTAGACCGATCGCATGTACATTGAGTTGACGCGTAGACCGACCGCACTCGGGAATAATCCACGCGTAGACCGACCGCGACCAGAGTTGTTCGACGCGTAGACCGATCGCTTTCTCGAAAAGTAAAAAAACATAACTTTCTTCTTATCGCATTAACGTAACAATCAATATCGAAACGTGGTTAAAAAGTTTTTTTAAAAATTATTTTTTCATCGAAATGAAATAAATAAACCTTCATTTTTCGACCGTAGATCGACCGCTTTTTCTTAAAACCAAACAAAAAAAAAAAAAAATTCGTTTGTAAAATAATAAGAACATTAAAATTATTCCAGGCGTAGACCGATCGGTTTTTCTGAAATTCGAAAAAAAAAAAAATTTCTTTCATGAAACGCGAAAACCATTTTGACCTAAAATTTATTCTAATAAATTAATGAAAAAAAATTGGTATCGAAAAACGAAAGAGGATTTTAAAATCCACACGTAGACCGATCGCATGTACATTGAGTTTACGCGTAGACCGACCGCACTCGGGAATAATCCACGCGTAGACCGACCGCGACCAGAGTTGTTCGACGCGTAGACCGATCGCATGTACATTGGGTTGACGCGTAGACCGATCGCCCTCGGAAATAATCCACTCGTAGACCGACCGCGACCAGAGTTGTTCGACGCGTAGACCGATCGCATTCTCGAAAAGTAAAAGAACATAACTTTCTTCTTATCGCATTAACGTAACGATCAATATCAAAACGTGCTTAAAAATTTTTTTTTTTAAATTATTTTTCCATCGGAATGAAATGAATAAACCTTAAATTTTTACCCGTAGATCGACCTTTTTTTCTTGAACCCAAAAAAAAAAAAAAAAATTCGGTTGTAAAATAATAAGAACATTAAAATGATTCCAGGCGTAGACCGATCGGTTTTTTTGAAATTCGAAAATGAAGAAAAAAATTTTTCATGAAACGCGAAAAAAAATTTGACCTAAAATTTATTCTAATGAATTGATGAAAAAAATTGATATCGAAAAACGAAAGAGGAATTTAAAATCCACACGTAGACCGATTGCATGTATATTAAGTTGACGCGTAGACCGACCGCACTCGGAAATAATCCACGCGTAGACCGACCGCGACCAGAGTTGTTCGACGCGTAGACCGATCG
>CAXAQZ010000363.1:0-15380 GCA_963971145.1 Sussaba pulchella | reverse complement strand
TCAGTGTTTGAGTGTGTAAGTGTGCAAGTGTGTGAGTGTGTAAGTGTGTGAGTGTGTGAGTGTGTGAGTGTGTGAGTGTGTGAGTGTGTGAGTGTGTGAGTGTGTGAGTTCGTGAGTGTGTGAGTGTGTGAGTGTGTGAGTGTGTGAGTGTGTGAGTGTGTGAGTGTGTGAGTGTGTGAGTGTGTGAGTGTGTGAGTGTGTGAGTGTGTGAGTGTGTGAGTGTGTGACTGTGTGAGAGTGTGATCGTGTGAGTGTGTAAGTGAGTAAGTGTTTGAGGGTGTAAGTGTGTAAGTGTGTGAGTGTGTGAGTGTGTAAGTGTGGGAGTGTGTGAGTGTGGGAGTGTGTGAGTGTGTGAGTAAGTGAGTGTGTGAGTGAGTCAGTGTTTGAGTGTGTGAGTGTGCAAGTGTGTGAGTGTGTAAGTGTGTGAGTGTGTGAGTGTGTGAGTGTGTGAGTGTGTGAGTGTGTGATTGTGTGAGAGTGTGATCGTGTGAGTGTGTGAGTGAGTAAGAGTTTGAGTGTGTAAGTGTGTAAGTGTGTAAGTGTGTGAGTGTGTGAGTGTGTAAATGTGGGAGTGTGTGAGTGTGTGAGTGAGTGTGTGTGTGAGTGTTTAAGTGTGAGAGTGTGTATGTGTGTGAGTGTGTAAGTGTGCAAGCGTGTGAGTGTGTAAGTGTGTGAGTGTGTGAGTGTGTGAGTGTGTGAGTGTGTGAGTGTGTGAGTGTGTAAGTGTGTGAGTGTGTGAGTGTGTAAGTGTGTGAGTGTGTAAAAGTATGAGTGTGTGAGTGTGTAAGTGTGTGAGTGTGTGAAAGTGTGAGTGTGTAAGTGTGTGAGTATGTGAGTGTGTGAGTGCGTGAGTGTGTAAGTGTTTTAGTGTGTGAGTGTGTGAGTGTGTGAGTGTGTGAGTGTGTGAGTGTGTGAGTGTGTGAGTGTGTGAGTGTGTGAGTGTGTGAGTGTATGAGTGTGTAAGTGTATGAGTGTGTGAGTGTGTGGGTGTAGGAGTGTTTGAGTGTGTAAGTGTGTGAGTGTGTGAGTGTGTGAGTGTGTGAGTGTGTGAGTGTGTAAGTGTGTGAGTGCGTGAGTGTGTGAGTGTGTGAGTGTGTGAGTGTGTAAGTTTGTGAGTGTGTGAGTGTGTGAGTGTGTGAGTGTGTGAGTGTGTGAGGGTGTGAGAGTGTGAGTGTGTGAGTGTGTAAGCGTGTGAGTGTGTGGGTAAGTAAGTGTGTGAGTGTGTGAGTGTGTAAGTGTACGAGTGTGTAAGCGTGTAATCAAGTGAGTGTGTGAGTGTGTGGAAGTGTGAGTGTGTGAGTGTGTGAGTGTGTAAGTGTGTAAGTGTCCAAGTGTGTGAGTGTGTGAGTGTGTAAGTGTGTAAGTGTGTAAGTGTGTGAGTGTGTGAGTGTGTGAGTGTGTGAGTGTGTGATTTTGTGAGAGTGTGAGTGTGTAAGTGTGTGAGTGTGTGAGTGTGTGAGTGTGTGAGTGTGTGAGTGTGTGAGTGTGTGAGTGTGTGAGTGTGTGAGTGTGTGAGTGTGTGAGAGTGTGTGAGTGTGTGAGTGTGTGAGTGTGTGAGTGTGTGAGTGTGTGAGTGTGTGAGTGTGTGAGTGTGTGAGTGTGTGAGTGTGTGAGCGTGTAAGCGTGTGGGTTTGTGAGTGTGTAAGTGTGTGAGTGTGTGAGTGTGTGAGTGTGTGAGTGTGTGAGTGTACGAGTGTGTGAGTGTGTGAGTGTGTGAGTGTGTGAGTGTGTGAGTGTGTGAGTGTGTGAGTGTGTGAGTGTGTGAGTGTGTAAGTGTGTGAGTGCGTGAGTGTGTAAGTGTGCAAGCGTGTGAGTGTGTAAGTGTGTGAGTGTGTGAGTGTGTGAGTGTGTGAGTGTGTGAGTGTGTAAGTGTGTGAGTGTGTGAGTGTGTAAGTGTGTGAGTGTGTAAAAGTATGAGTGTGTGAGTGTGTAAGTGTGTGAGTGTGTGAAAGTGTGAGTGTGTAAGTGTGTGAGTATGTGAGTGTGTGAGTGCGTGAGTGTGTAAGTGTTTTAGTGTGTGAGTGTGTGAGTGTGTGAGTGTGTGAGTGTGTGAGTGTGTGAGTGTATGAGTGTGTAAGTGTATGAGTGTGTGAGTGTGTGGGTGTAGGAGTGTTTGAGTGTGTAAGTGTGTGAGTGTGTGAGTGTGTGAGTGTGTGAGTGTGTGAGTGTGTGAGTGTGTGAGTGTGTGAGTGTGTGAGTGTGTAAGTGTGTGAGTGTGTGAGTGTGTGAGTGTGTGAGTGTGTGAGTGTGTGAGTGTGTGAGTGTGTGAGTGTGTGAGTGTGTGAGTGTGTGAGTGTGTGAGTGTGTGAGTGTGTGAGTGTGTGAGGGTGTGAGAGTGTGAGTGTGTGAGTGTGTAAGCGTGTGAGTGTGTGAGTAAGTAAGTGTGTGAGTGTGTGAGTGTGTAAGTGTACGAGTGTGTAAGCGTGTAATCAAGTAAGTGTGTGAGTGTGTGGAAGTGTGAGTGTGTGAGTGTGTGAGTGTGTAAGTGTGTAAGTGTGTAAGTGTGTGAGTGTGTGAGTGTGTAAGTGTGTAAGTGTGTAAGTGTGTGAGTGTGTGAGTGTGTGATTTTTGTGAGAGTGTGAGTGTGTAAGTGTGTGAGTGTGTGAGTGTGTGAGTGTGTGAGTGTGTGAGTGTGTGAGTGTGTGAGTGTGTGAGTGTGTGAGTGTGTGAGTGTGTGAGTGTGTGAGTGTGTGAGTGTGTGAGTGTGTGAGTGTGTGAGTGTGTGAGTGTGTGAGTGTGTGAGTGTGTGAGTGTGTGAGTGTGTAAGCGTGTGGGTTTGTGAGTGTGTAAGTGTGTGAGTGTGTGAGTGTGTGAGTGTGTGAGTGTGTGAGTGTGTGAGTGTACGAGTGTGGGAGTGTGGGAGTGTGTGAGTGTGTGAGTGTGTGAGTGTGTGAGTGTGTGAGTGTGTGAGTGTGTGAGTGTGTGAGTGTGTGAGTGTGTGAGTGTGTGAGTGTGTGAGTGTGTGAGTGTGTAAGTGTGTAAGTGTGTAAGTGTGTGAGTGTGTGAGTGTGTGAGTGTGTGATTTTGTGAGAGTGTGAGTGTGTAAGTGTGTGAGTGTGTGAGTGTGTGAGTGTGTGAGTGTGTGAGTGTGTGAGTGTGTGAGTGTGTGAGTGTGTGAGTGTGTGAGTGTGTGAGTGTGTGAGTGTGTGAGTGTGTGAGCGTGTAAGCGTGTGGGTTTGTGAGTGTGTAAGTGTGTGAGTGTGTGAGTGTGTGAGTGTGTAAGTGTACGAGTGTGTGAGTGTGTGAGTGTGTGAGTGTGTGAGTGTGTGAGTGTGTGAGTGTGTGAGTGTGTGAGTGTGTGAGTGTGTGAGTGTGTGAGTGTGTGAGTGTGTGAGTTCGTGAGTGTGTGAGTGTGTGAGTGTGTGAGTGTGTAAGTGTGTGAGTGTGTGAAAGTGTGAGTGTGTAAGTGTGTGAGTATGTGAGTGTGTGAGTGCGTGAGTGTGTAAGTGTTTTAGTGTGTGAGTGTGTGAGTGTGTGAGTGTGTGAGTGTGTGAGTGTGTGAGTGTGTGAGTGTGTGAGTGTATGAGTGTGTAAGTGTATGAGTGTGTGAGTGTGTGGGTGTAGGAGTGTTTGAGTGTGTAAGTGTGTGAGTGTGTGAGTGTGTGAGTGTGTGAGTGTGTGAGTGTGTGAGTGTGTGAGTGTGTGAGTGTGTGAGTGTGTGAGTGTGTGAGTGTGTGAGTGTGTGAGTGTGTGAGTGTGTGAGTGTGTGAGGGTGTGAGAGTGTGAGTGTGTGAGTGTGTAAGCGTGTGAGTGTGTGAGTAAGTAAGTGTGTGAGTGTGTGAGTGTGTAAGTGTACGAGTGTGTAAGCGTGTAATCAAGTGAGTGTGTGAGTGTGTGGAAGTGTGAGTGTGTGAGTGTGTGAGTGTGTAAGTGTGTAAGTGTGTAAGTGTGTGAGTGTGTGAGTGTGTAAGTGTGTAAGTGTGTAAGTGTGTGAGTGTGTGAGTGTGTGAGTGTGTGATTTTTGTGAGAGTGTGAGTGTGTAAGTGTGTGAGTGTGTGAGTGTGTGAGTGTGTGAGTGTGTGAGTGTGTGAGTGTGTGAGTGTGTGAGTGTGTGAGTGTGTGAGTGTGTGAGTGTGTGAGTGTGTGAGTGTGTGAGTGTGTGAGTGTGTGAGTGTGTGAGCGTGTAAGCGTGTGGGTTTGTGAGTGTGTAAGTGTGTGAGTGTGTGAGTGTGTGAGTGTGTGAGTGTGTGAGTGTGTGAGTGTACGAGTGTGGGAGTGTGTGAGTGTGTGAGTGTGTGAGTGTGTGAGTGTGTGAGTGTGTGAGTGTGTGAGTGTGTGAGTGTGTGAGTGTGTGAGTGTGTGAGTGTGTGAGTGTGTGAGTGTGTGAGTGTGTGAGTGTGTGAGTGTGTGAGTGTGTGAGTGTGTGAGTGTGTGAGTGTGTGAGTGTGTGAGTGTGTGAGTGTGTAAGTGTGTGCGTGTGTGAGTGTGTGAGTGTGTGAGTGTGTGAATGTGTGAGTGTGTGAAAGTGTAAGTGTGTAAGTGTGTGAGTGCGTGAGTGTGTGAGTGTGTGAGTGTGTGAGTGTGTGAGTGTGTGAGTGTGTGAGTGTGTGAGTGTGTGAGTGTGTGAGTGTGTAAGTGTGTTAGAGTGTGAGTGTGTGAGTGTGTGAGTGTGTGAGTGTGTGAGTGTGTGAGTGTGTGAGTGTGTGAGTGTGTAAGCGTGTGAGCGTGTGAGTGTGTGAGTGTGTAAATGTGTGAGTGTGTGAGTGTGTGGAGTGTACGAGTGTGTAAGTGTGTGAGTGTGTGAGTGTGTGAGTGTTCAAGTGTGTGAGTGTGTGTGTGTGTGTGTGAGTGTGTGTGAGTGTGTGAGTGTGTAAGTGTGTGAGTGTGTGTGAGTGTGTGAGTGTGTGTGTGTGTGAGTGTTTAAGTGTGAGAGTGTGTATGTGTGTGAGTGTGTAAGTGTGCAAGTGTGTGAGTGTGTAAGTGTGTGAGTGTGTGAGTGTGTGAGTGTGTGAGTGTGTGAGTGTGTAAGTGTGTGAGTGTGTGAGTGTGTAAATGTGTGAGTGTGTAAAAGTGTGAGTGTGTGAGTGTGTGGGTGTGTGAGTGTGTGAAAGTGTGAGTGTGTAAGTGTGTGAGTATGTGAGTGTGTGAGTGCGTGAGTGTGTAAGTGTTTTAGTGTGTGAGTGTGTGAGTGTGTGAGTGTCCGAGTGTGTGAGTATGTGAGTGTGTGAGTGTGTGAGTGTATAAGTGTGTGAGTGTATGAGTGTGTGAGTGTGTGGGTGGAGGAGTGTTTGAGTGTGTAAGTGTGTGAGTGTGTGAGTGTGTGAGTGTGTGAGTGTGTGAGTGTGTGAGTGTGTGAGTGTGTGAGTGTGTGAGTGTGTGAGTGTGTGAGTGTGTGAGTGTGTGAGTGTGTAAGTGTGTGAGTGTGTGAGTGTGTAAGCGTGAAAGTGTTTGAGTGTGTGAGTGTGTGAGTGTGTGAGTCTGTAAGTGTGTGAGTGTGTGAGTGTGTGAGTGTGTAAGTGTGTGAGTGTGTGAGTGTGTGAGTGTGTGAGTGTGTGAGTGTGTGAGTGTGTGAGTGTGTGAGTGTGTGAGTGTGTGAGTGTGTGAGTGTGTGAGTGTGTGAGTGTGTGAGTGTGTGAGTGTGTGAGTGTGTGAGTGTGTGAGTGTGTGAGTGTGTGAGTGTGTGAGTGTGTGAGTGTGTGAGTGTGTGAGTGTGTGAGTGTGTGAGTGTGTGAGTGTGTCAAAGTGTGAGTGTGTGAGTGTGTGAGTGTGTGAGTGTGTGAGTGTGTGAGTGTGTGAGTGTGTGAGTGTGTGAGTGTGTGAGTGTGTGAGTGTGTGAGTGTGTGAGTGTGTGAGTGTGTGAGTGTGTGAGTGTGTGAGTGTGTGAGTGTGTGAGTGTGTGAGTG
Organism: Sussaba pulchella; assembly: GCA_963971145.1. Classification (NCBI taxonomy): domain Eukaryota; kingdom Metazoa; phylum Arthropoda; class Insecta; order Hymenoptera; family Ichneumonidae; genus Sussaba; species Sussaba pulchella. The sequence continues at coordinate 9,537 of CAXAQZ010000363.1, read as the reverse complement.
TGTGAGTGTGTGAGTGTGTGAGTGCGTGAGTGTGTAAGTGTGTGAGTGTGTGAGCGTGTGAGCGTGTAAGTGTGTAAGTGTGTAAGTGTGTGAGTGTGTAAGTGTGTGAGTGTACAAGTGTGTGAGTAAGTGTTTGAGTGTGTAAGTGTGTAAGTGTGTGAGTGTGTAAGTGTGTGAGTGTGTGAGTGTGTGAGTGTGTGAGTGTGTGAGTGTGTGAGTGTGTGAGTCCGTGAGTGTGTGAGTGTGTGGGTGTGTGAGTGTGTGAGTGTGTGAGTGTGTGAGTGTGTGTGTGTGAGTGTAAAAGTGTGAGTGTGTGAGTGTCTAAGACCGTGAGTGTGTGTGAGTGTATGAGTGAGTAAGTGGGTGAGTATGTGAGTGTTTGAGTTTGAGAGTGTGTATGTGTGTAAGTGTGTAAGTGTGCAAGTTTGTGAGTGTGTGACTGCGTGAGTGTGTAAGTGTGTGAGTGTGTAAGTGTGTGAGTGTGTGAGTGTGTGAATGTGTGAGTGTGTGTAAGTGTAAGTGTGTGAGGTCGTGAGTGCGTGAGTGTGTAAGTGTGTGAGTGTGTGAGTGTGTGAGTGTGTGAGTGTGTGATTGTGTAAGAGTGTGATTGTGTGAGTGTGTAAATGAGTAAGTGTGTGAGTGTGTAAAAGTGTAAGTGTGTGAGTGTGTAAGTGTGGGAGTGTGGGAGTGTGTGAGTAAGTAAGCGTGTGAGTGTGTGAGTGTGTGAGTGTGTGAGTGTGTGAGTGTGTGAGTGTGTGAGTGTGTGAGTGTGTGAGTGCGTTAGTGGGTGAGTGTGTGAGTGTGTGAGTGTGTGAGTGTGTGAGTGTGTGAGTGTGTGAGTGTGTGAGTGTGTGAGTGTGTTTGTGTGTGAGTGTGTGATTTTGTGAGAATGTGAGTGTGTGAGTGTGTGAGTGTGTAAGTGTGTGAGTGTGTGAGTGTGTGAGTGTGTGAGTGTGTGAGTGTGTGAGTGTGTGAGTGTGTGAGTGTGTGAGTGTGTAAGTGTGTGAGTGTGTGAGTGTGTGAGTGTGTGAGTGTGTGAGTGTGTGAGTGTGTGAGTGTGTGAGTGTGTAAGTGTGTGAGTGTGAGTGTGTGAGTGTGTGAGTGTGTGAGTGTGTGAGTGTGTGAGTGTGTGAGTGTGTGAGTGTGTGAGTGTGTGAGTGTGTGAGTGTGTAAGCGTGTGAGTGTGTGAGTAAGTAAGTGTGTGAGTGTGTGAGTGTGTAAGTGTACGAGTGTGTAAGTGTGTAATCGTGTGAGTGTGTTAGTGTGTGGAAGTGTGAGTGTGTGAGTGTGTGAGTGTGTAAGTGTGTAAGTGTGTAAGTGTGTGAGTGTGTAAGTGTGTAAGTCTGTAAGTGTGTGAGTGTGTGAGTGTGTGAGTGTGTGAGTGTGTGATTTTGTGAGTGTGTGAGTGTGTGAGTGTGTGAGTGTGTGAGTGTGTGAGTGTGTGAGTGTGTGAGTGTGTGAGTGTGTGAGTGTGTGAGTGTGTGAGTGTGTGAGTGTGTGAGTGTGTGAGCGTGTAAGCGTGTGAGTATGTGAGTGTGTAAGTGTTTGAGTGTGTGAGTGTGTGAGTGTGTGAGTGTGTGAGTGTACGAGTGTGTGAGTGTGTGAGTGTGTGAGTGTGTGAGTGTGTGAGTGTGTGAGTCCGTGAGTGTGTGAGTGTGTGGGTGTGTGAGTGTGTGAGTGTGTGAGTGTGTGAGTGTGTGTGTGAGTGTAAAAGTGTGAGTGTGTGAGTGTCTAAGACCGTGAGTGTGTGTGAGTGTATGAGTGAGTAAGTGGGTGAGTATGTGAGTGTTTGAGTTTGAGAGTGTGTATGTGTGTAAGTGTGTAAGTGTGCAAGTTTGTGAGTGTGTGACTGCGTGAGTGTGTAAGTGTGTGAGTGTGTAAGTGTGTGAGTGTGTGAGTGTGTGAGTGTGTGAGTGTGTGAGTGTGTGAGTGTGTGAGTGTGTGAGTGTGTGAGTGTGTGAGTGTGTGAGTGTGTGAGTGTGTGAGTGTGTGAGTGTGTGAGTGTGTGAGTGTGTGAGTGTGTGAGTGTGTGAGTGCGTGAGTGTGTAAGTGTGTGAGTGTGTGAGCGTGTGAGCGTGTAAGTGTGTAAGTGTGTAAGTGTGTGAGTGTGTAAGTGTGTGAGTGTACAAGTGTGTGAGTAAGTGTTTGAGTGTGTAAGTGTGTAAGTGTGTGAGTGTGTGAGTGTGTGAGTGTGTGAGTGTGTGAGTGTGTGAGTGTGTGAGTGTGTGAGTGTGTGAGTGTGTGAGTCCGTGAGTGTGTGAGTGTGTGGGTGTGTGAGTGTGTGAGTGTGTGAGTGTGTGAGTGTGTGTGTGTGAGTGTAAAAGTGTGAGTGTGTGAGTGTCTAAGACCGTGAGTGTGTGTGAGTGTATGAGTGAGTAAGTGGGTGAGTATGTGAGTGTTTGAGTTTGAGAGTGTGTATGTGTGTAAGTGTGTAAGTGTGCAAGTTTGTGAGTGTGTGACTGCGTGAGTGTGTAAGTGTGTGAGTGTGTAAGTGTGTGAGTGTGTGAGTGTGTGAATGTGTGAGTGTGTGTAAGTGTAAGTGTGTGAGGTCGTGAGTGCGTGAGTGTGTAAGTGTGTGAGTGTGTGAGTGTGTGAGTGTGTGAGTGTGTGAGTGTGTGATTGTGTAAGAGTGTGATTGTGTGAGTGTGTAAATGAGTAAGTGTGTGAGTGTGTAAAAGTGTAAGTGTGTGAGTGTGTAAGTGTGGGAGTGTGTGAGTGTGTGAGTAAGTAAGCGTGTGAGTGTGTGAGTGTGTGAGTGTGTGAGTGTGTGAGTGTGTGAGTGTGTGAGTGTGTGAGTGTGTGAGTGTGTGAGTGCGTTAGTGGGTGAGTGTGTGAGTGTGTGAGTGTGTGAGTGTGTGAGTGTGTGAGTGTGTGAGTGTGTGAGTGTGTGAGTGTGTTTGTGTGTGAGTGTGTGATTTTGTGAGAGTGTGAGTGTGTGAGTGTGTGAGTGTGTAAGTGTGTGAGTGTGTGAGTGTGTGAGTGTGTGAGTGTGTGAGTGTGTGAGTGTGTGAGTGTGTGAGTGTGTGAGTGTGTGAGTGTGTGAGTGTGTGAGTGTGTGAGTGTGTGAGTGTGTGAGTGTGTGAGTGTGTGAGTGTGTGAGTGTGTGAGTGTGTAAGTGTGTGAGTGTGAGTGTGTGAGTGTGTGAGTGTGTGAGTGTGTGAGTGTGTGAGGGTGTGAGTGTGTGAGTGTGTGAGTGTGTGAGTGTGTGAGTGTGTGAGTGTGTAAGCGTGTGAGTGTGTGAGTAAGTAAGTGTGTGAGTGTGTGAGTGTGTAAGTGTACGAGTGTGTAAGTGTGTAATCGTGTGAGTGTGTTAGTGTGTGGAAGTGTGAGTGTGTGAGTGTGTGAGTGTGTAAGTGTGTAAGTGTGTAAGTGTGTGAGTGTGTAAGTGTGTAAGTGTGTAAGTGTGTGAGTGTGTGAGTGTGTGAGTGTGTGAGTGTGTGATTTTGTGAGTGTGTGAGTGTGTGAGTGTGTGAGTGTGTGAGTGTGTGAGTGTGTGAGTGTGTGAGTGTGTGAGTGTGTGAGTGTGTGAGCGTGTAAGCGTGTGAGTATGTGAGTGTGTAAGTGTTTGAGTGTGTGAGTGTGTGAGTGTGTGAGTGTGTGAGTGTACGAGTGTGTGAGTGTGTGAGTGTGTGAGTGTGTGAGTGTGGGAGTGTGTGAGTGTGTGAGTGTGTGAGTCCGTGAGTGTGTGAGTGTGTGGGTGTGTGAGTGTGTGAGTGTGTGAGTGTGTGAGTGTGTGTGTGTGAGTGTAAAAGTGTGAGTGTGTGAGTGTCTAAGACCGTGAGTGTGTGTGAGTGTATGAGTGAGTAAGTGGGTGAGTATGTGAGTGTTTGAGTTTGAGAGTGTGTATGTGTGTAAGTGTGTAAGTGTGCAAGTTTGTGAGTGTGTGACTGCGTGAGTGTGTAAGTGTGTGAGTGTGTAAGTGTGTGAGTGTGTGAGTGTGTGAATGTGTGAGTGTGTGTAAGTGTAAGTGTGTGAGGTCGTGAGTGCGTGAGTGTGTAAGTGTGTGAGTGTGTGAGTGTGTGAGTGTGTGAGTGTGTGAGTGTGTGAGTGTGTGAGTGTGTGATTGTGTGAGAGTGTGATTGTGTGAGTGTGTAAATGAGTAAGTGTGTGAGTGTGTAAGTGTGTAAGTGTGTGAGTGTGTAAGTGTGGGAGTGTGTGAGTGTGTGAGTAAGTAAGCGTGTGAGTGTGTGAGTGTGTGAGTGTGTGAGTGTGTGAGTGTGTGAGTGTGTGAGTGTGTGAGTGTGTGAGTGCGTGAGTGGGTGAGTGTGTGAGTGTGTGAGTGTGTGAGTGTGTGAGTGTGTGAGTGTGTGAGCGTGTAAGCGTGTGAGTATGTGAGTGTGTAAGTGTTTGAGTGTGTGAGTGTGTGAGTGTGTAAGTGTGTGAGTGTACGAGTGTGTGAGTGTGTGAGTGTACGAGTGTGTAAGTGTGTAATCGTGTGAGTGTGTTAGTGTGTGGAAGTGTGAGTGTGTGAGTGTGTGAGTGTGTAAGTGTGTAAGTGTGTAAGTGTGTGAGTGTGTAAGTGTGTAAGTGTGTAAGTGTGTGAGTGTGTGAGTGTGTGAGTGTGTGAGTGTGTGATTTTGTGAGTGTGTGAGTGTGTGAGTGTGTGAGTGTGTGAGTGTGTGAGTGTGTGAGTGTGTGAGTGTGTGAGTGTGTGAGTGTGTGAGTGTGTGAGCGTGTAAGCGTGTGAGTATGTGAGTGTGTAAGTGTTTGAGTGTGTGAGTGTGTGAGTGTGTGAGTGTGTGAGTGTACGAGTGTGTAAGTGTGTGAGTGTGTGAGTGTGTGAGTGTGGGAGTGTGTGAGTGTGTGAGTGTGTGAGTTTGTGAGTGTGTGAGTGTGTGAGTGTGTGAGTGTGTGAGTGTGTGAGTCCGTGAGTGTGTGAGTGTGTGGGTGTGTGAGTGTGTGAGTGTGTGAGTGTGTGAGTGTGTGTGTGTGAGTGTAAAAGTGTGAGTGTGTGAGTGTCTAAGACCGTGAGTGTGTGTGAGTGTATGAGTGAGTAAGTGGGTGAGTATGTGAGTGTTTGAGTTTGAGAGTGTGTATGTGTGTAAGTGTGTAAGTGTGCAAGTTCGTGAGTGTGTGACTGCGTGAGTGTGTAAGTGTGTGAGTGTGTAAGTGTGTGAGTGTGTGAGTGTGTGAATGTGTGAGTGTGTGTAAGTGTAAGTGTGTGAGGTCGTGAGTGCGTGAGTGTGTAAGTGTGTGAGTGTGTGAGTGTGTGAGTGTGTGAGTGTGTGAGTGTGTGAGTGTGTGAGTGTGTGATTGTGTGAGAGTGTGATTGTGTGAGTGTGTAAATGAGTAAGTGTGTGAGTGTGTAAGTGTGTAAGTGTGTGAGTGTGTAAGTGTGGGAGTGTGTCAGTGTGTGAGTAAGTAAGCGTGTGAGTGTGTGACTGTGTGAGTGTGTGAGTGTGTGAGTGTGTGAGTGTGTGAGTGTGTGAGTGTGTGAGTGTGTGAGTGCGTGAGTGGGTGAGTGTGTGAGTGTGTGAGTGTGTGAGTGTGTGAGTGTGTGAGCGTGTAAGCGTGTGAGTATGTGAGTGTGTAAGTGTTTGAGTGTGTGAGTGTGTGAGTGTGTGAGTGTGTGAGTGTGTGAGTGTGTGAGTGTGTGAGTGTGTGAGTGTGTGAGTGTGGGAGTGTGTGAGTGTGTGAGTGTGTGAGTGTGTGAGTGTGTGAGTGTGTGAGTGTGTGAGTGTGTGAGTGTGTGAGTGTGTGAGTGTGTGAGTGTGTGAGTGTGTGAGTGTGTGAGTGTGTGAGTGTGTAAGTGTGTGAGTGTGTGAGTGTGTGAGTGTGTGAATGTGTGAGTGTGTGAAAGTGTAAGTGTGTAAGTGTGTGAGTGCGTGAGTGTGTGAGTGTGTGAGTGTGTGAGTGTGTGAGTGTGTGAGTGTGTGAGTGTGTGAGTGTGTGAGTGTGTGAGTGTGTGAGTGTGTGAGTGTGTGAGTGTGTGAGTGTGTGAGTGTGTGAGTGTGTGAGTGTGTGAGTGTGTGAGTGTGTGAGTGTGTGAGTGTGTGAGTGTTTGAGTGTGTGAGTGTGTGAGTGTGTGAGTGTGTAAGTGTACGAGTGTGTGAGTGTGTGAGTGTGTGAGTGTGTGAGTGTGGGAGTGTGTGAGTGTGTGAGTGTGTGAGTGTGTGAGTGTGTGAGTGTGTGAGTGTGTGAGTGTGTGAGTGTGTTTGTGTGTGAGTGTGTGATTTTGTGAGAGTGTGAGTGTGTGAGTGTGTGAGTGTGTAAGTGTGTGAGTGTGTGAGTGTGTGAGTGTGTGAGTGTGTGAGTGTGTGAGTGTGTGAGTGTGTGAGTGTGTGAGTGTGTGAGTGTGTGAGTGTGTGAGTGTGTGAGTGTGTGAGTGTGTGAGTGTGTGAGTGTGTGAGTGTGTGAGTGTGTGAGTGTGTGAGTGTGTGAGTGTGTGAGTGTGTGAGTGTGTGAGTGTGTGAGTGTGTAAGTGTGTGAGTGTGAGTGTGTGAGTGTGTGAGTGTGTGAGTGTGTGAGTGTGTGAGTGTGTGAGGGTGTGAGTGTGTAAGTGTGTGAGTGTGTAAGCGTGTGAGTATGTGAGTAAGTAAGTGTGTGAGTGTGTGAGTGTGTAAGTGTACGAGTGTGTAAGTGTGTAATCGTGTGAGTGTGTTAGTGTGTGGAAGTGTGAGTGTGTGAGTGTGTGAGTGTGTAAGTGTGTAAGTGTGTAAGTGTGTGAGTGTGTAAGTGTGTAAGTGTGTGAGTGTGTGAGTGTGTGAGTGTGTGAGTGTGTGAGTGTGTGAGTGTGTGAGTGTGTGAGTGTGTGATTTTGTGAGTGTGTGAGTGTGTGAGTGTGTGAGTGTGTGAGTGTGTGAGTGTGTGAGTGTGTGAGTGTGTGAGTGTGTGAGTGTGTGAGTGTGTGAGCGTGTAAGCGTGTGAGTATGTGAGTGTGTAAGTGTTTGAGTGTGTGAGTGTGTGAGTGTGTGAGTGTGTGAGTGTGTAAGTGTGTGAGTGTACGAGTGTGTGAGTGTGTGAGTGTGTGAGTGTGTGAGTGTGGGAGTGTGTGAGTGTGTGAGTGTGTGAGTGTGTGAGTGTGTGAGTGTGTGAGTGTGTGAGTGTGTGAGTGTGTGAGTGTGTGAGTGTGTGAGTGTGTGAGTGTGTGAGTGTGTGAGTGTGTGAGTGTGTGAGTGTGTGAGTGTGTGAGTGTGTAAGTGTGTCAGTGTGTGAGTGTGTGAGTGTGTAAATGTGTGAGTGTGTGAAAGTGTAAGTGTGTAAGTGTGTGAGTGCGTGAGTGTGTGAGTGTGTGAGTGTGTGAGTGTGTGAGTGTGTGAGTGTGTGAGTGTGTGAGTGTGTGAGTGTGTGAGTGTGTGAGTGTGTGAGTGTGTGAGTGTGTGAGTGTGTGAGTGTGTGAGTGTGTGAGTGTGTGAGTGTGTGAGTGTGTGAGTGTGTGAGTGTGTGAGTGTGTGAGTGTGTGAGTGTGTGAGTGTGTGAGTGTGTGAGTGTGTGAGTGTGTGAGTGTGTGAGTGTGTGAGTGTGTGAGTGTGTGAGTGTGTGAGTGTGTGAGTGTGTGAGTGTGTGAGTGTGTGAGTGTGTGAGTGTGTGAGTGTGTGAGTGTGTGAGTGTGCGAGTGTGTGAGTGTGTGAGTGTGTGAGTGTGTGAGTGTGAGAGTGTGTGAGTGTGTGAGTGTGTGAGTGTGTGAGTGTGTGAGTGTGTGAGTGTGTGAGTGTGTGAGTGTGTGAGTGTGTAAGTGTGTGAGTGTGTTAGTGTCTGGGTGTGTGAGTGTGTGAGTGTGTGAGTGTGTCAGTGTGTGAGTGTGTTAGTGTCTGGGTGTATGAGTGTGTAAGTGTGTGAGTGTGTGAAAGTGTGAGTGTGTAAGTGTGTGAGTGTGTGAGTGTGTAAGTGTGTGAGTGTGTGAGTGTGTGAGTGTGTGAGTGTGTGGGTGTGTGAGTGTGTGAGTGTGTGAGTGTGTGAGTGTGTGAGTGTGTAAGTGTGTGAGTGTGTGATTTTGTGAGAGTGTGAGTGTGTGAGTGTGTAAGTGTGTGAGTGTGTGAGTGTAGGAGTGTGTGAGTGTGTAAGTGTGTAAGTGTGTAAGTGAGTGAGTGTGTGAGTGTGTGAGTGTGTGAGTGTGTGAGTGTGTGAGTGTGTGAGTGTGTGAGTGTGTGAGTGTGTGAGTGTGTGAGTGTGTGAGTGTGTGAGTGTGAGTGTGTGAGTGTGTGAGTGTGTGAGTGTGTGAATGTGTGAGTGTGTGAGTGTGTGAGGGTGTAAGTGTGTGAGTTTGTGAGCGTGTAAGCGTGTAAGTGTGTGAGTAAGTAAGTGTGTGGGTTTGTGAGTGTGTAAGTGTACGAGTGTGTAAGTGTGTGATCGTGTGAGTGTGTGAGTGTGTGGAAGTGGGAGTGTGTGAGTGTGTAGATTTGTAAGTGTGTGAGTGTGTGAGTGTGTAAGAGTGTAAGTGTGTGAGTGTGTGAGTGTGTGAGTGTGTGAGTGTGAGAGTGTGTGATTTCGTGAGAGTGTGAGTGTGTGAGTGTGTGAGTGTGTAAGTGAGTAAGTGTGTGAGTGTGTGAGTGTGTGAGTGTGTTAGTGTGTGAGTGTGTGAGTGTGTGAGTGTGTGAGTGTGTGAGTGTGTGAGTGTGTGAGTGTGAGAGTGTGCAAGTGTGTGAAAGTGTGAGTGTGTGAGTGTGTAAGTGTGTGAGTGTGTGTGTGTGTGTGTGTGTGTGTGTGTGTGTGTGTTTGTGTGTGTGCGTGTGTGTGTGTGTGTGTGTGTGTGTGTGTGTGTGTGTGTGTGTGTGTGTGTGTGTGTGTGTGTGTGTGTGTGTGTGTGTGAGTGTGTGAGTGTGTGAGTGTGAGTGTGTGAGTGTGTGAGTGTGTGAGTGTGTGAATGTGTGAGTGTGTGAGTGTGTGAGTGTCTAAGACCGTGAGTGTGTGTGAGTGTATGAGTGAGTAAGTGGGTGAGTATGTGAGTGTTTGAGTTTGAGAGTGTGTATGTGTGTAAGTGTGTAAGTGTGCAAGTTTGTAAGTGTGTGACTGCGTGAGTGTGTGAGTGTGTGAGTGTGTGAGTGTGTAAGTGTGTGAGTGTGTGAATGTGTGAGTGTGTGTAAGTGTAAGTGTGTGAGGTCGTGAGTGCGTGAGTGTGTAAGTGAGTGAGTGTGTGAGTGTGTGAGTGTGTGAGTGTGTGAGTGTGTGAGTGTGTGAGTGTGTGAGTGTGTGATTGTGTGAGAGTGTGATTGTGTGAGTGTGTAAATGAGTAAGTGTGTGAGTGTGTAAGTGTGTAAGTGTGTGAGTGTGTAAGTGTGGGAGTGTGTGAGTGTGTGAGTAAGTAAGCGTGTGAGTGTGGGAGTGTGTGAGTGTGTGAGTAAGTAAGCGTGTGAGTGTGTGAGTGTGTGAGTGTGTGAGTGTGTGAGTGTGTGATTGTGTGAGTGTGTGAGTGTGTGAGTGTGTGAGTGTGTGAGTGTGTGAGTGTGTGAGTGCGTGAGTGGGTGAGTGTGTGAGTGTGTAAGTGTGTGAGTGTGTGAGTGTGTGAGTGTGTGAGTGTGTGAGCGTGTAAGCGTGTGAGTATGTGAGTGTGTAAGTGTTTGAGTGTGTGAGTGTGTGAGTGTGTGAGTGTGTGAGTGT
>CAXAQZ010000362.1:60000-62198 GCA_963971145.1 Sussaba pulchella | reverse complement strand
CATCTATTCATTTATTCATTCATTTATTTATTCATTTATTTATTTATTCATTCTCTCATTTATTCATTTGTTAATTTATTCATTTATTCATTTATTCATTCATTTATTTATCCATTTATTCATTTATTCATTTATTCATTTATTCATTTATTCATTCAGTCATTTATTCATTTATTCATTTATTCATTTATTCATTTATTCATTTATTCATTTATTCATTTATTCATTTATTCATTTATTCATTTATTCATTTATTCATTTATTCATTTATTCATTTATTCATTTATTCATTTATTCATTTATTCATTTATTCATTTATTCATTTATTCATTTATTCATTTATTCATTTATTCATTTATTCATTCATTCATTTATTCATTTATTCATTCATTTATTTATTCATTTATTCATTTATTCATTTATTCATTTATTCATTTATTCATTTATTCATTTATTCATTTATTCATTTATCCATTTATTCATTTATTTATTTATTTATTTATTCATCTATTTATTTATTCATTTATTTATTGATTTATCCAATCATTTATTCATTTATTCATTCATTCAATTATTCATTTATTCATTTATTCATTGATTCATTTATTCATTTATTCATTTTTTCATTGATTCATTTATTCATTCATTCATTTATTCATTTATTCATTTATTCATTCATTCATTTATTCATCTATTCATTTATTCATTTATTCATTTATTCATTTATTCATTTATTCATTTATTCATTTATTCATTTATTCATTTATTCATTTATTCATTTATTCATTTATTCATTTATTCATTTATTCATTTATTCATTTATTCATTTATTCATTTATTCATTTATTCATTTATTCATTTATTCATTTATTCATTTATTCATTAATTCATTCATTCATTTATTTATTTATTCATTTATTCATTTATTCATTTATTCATTCGATCATTTATTCATTTATTTATTTATTCATTTATTCATTTATTCATTTATTCATTCATTCATTTATTCATTTATTCATTTATTCATTTATTTATTTATTTATTTATTCATTTATTCATTTATTCATTCATTCATTTATTCATTTATTCATCTATTCATTCATTCATTTATTCATTTATTCATTTATTCATTTATTCATTCATTCATTTATTTATTTATTCATTTATTCATTTATTCATTTATTCATTTATTCATTTATCCATTTATTCATTTATTCATTCATTCATTTTTTCATTTATTCATTTATTCATTCATTCATTTATTTATTTATTCATTTATTCATTTATTCATTTATTCATCTATTTATTTATTCATTTATTCATTTATTCATTTATTCATTTATTCATTTATTCATTTATTCATTTATTCATTTATTCATTTATTCATTTATTCATTTATTCATTTATTCATTTATTAATTAATTCATTTATTCATTTATTCATTTATTCATTTATTCATTTATTCATTTATTCATTTATTCATTCATTCATTTATTCATTTATTCATTCATTTATTTCTTCATTTATTTATTTATTCATTTATTCATTTATTCATTTATTCATTTATTCATTTATTCATTTATTCATTTATTCATTTATTCATTTATTCATTTATTCATTTATTTATTCATTCATTTATTCATTTATTCATTTATTCATTTATTCATTTATTCATTCATTCAATTATTCATTTATTCATTTATTCATTTATTCATTTATTCATTTATTCATTTATTCATTTATTCATTTATTCATTTATTCATTTATTCATTTATTCATTTATTCATTTATTTATTTATTCATTTATTCATTTATTCATTTATTCATTTATTCATTTATTCATTTATTCATTTATTCATTTATTCATTTATTCATTTATTCATTTATTCATTTATTCATTTATTCATTTATTCATTTATTCATTTATTCATTTATTCATTTATTCATTTATTCATTTATTCATTTATTCATTTATTCATTTATTCATTTATTCATTTATTCATTTATTCTTTTATTCATTTATTCATTTATTCATTTATTCATTTATTCATTTATTCATTTATTCATTTATTCATTTATTCATTTATTCATTTATTCATTTATTCATTTATTCATTTATTCATTTATTCATTTATTCATTTATTTATTTATTCATTTATTCATTTATTTATTTATTCATTTATTCATTTATTCATTTA
>CAXAQZ010000362.1:50000-55000 GCA_963971145.1 Sussaba pulchella | reverse complement strand
ATTTATTCATTTATTCATTCATTCATTTATTCATTCATTCATTTATTCATTTATTCATTTATTTATCTGTTCATTCATTTATTTATTCATTTATTCATTTTTTCTTTGATGTATTTATTCGTTTATTCATTTATTTATTCTTTTTCTTATTTATTTATTCATTTATTCATTCATTCATTGATTCATTTATTCATTCATTCATTTATTCATTTATTTATCTATTCATTCATTCATTTATCCATTTATTCATTTATTCATTTATTGATTCATTCATTTATTTATTTATTCATTTATTCATTCGATCATTTATTCAATTTTTCATTTATTTATTTATTCATCAAATCATTTATTCATTTATTCATTTATTCATTCATTCATTTTTTTATTTATTTATTTATTTATTTATTTATCCATTTATTTATTTATTCATTTATTCATTCATTTATTCATTCATTTATTCATTTATTCATTTATTCATTTATTTATTTATTCATTTATTCATTTATTCATTCATTCATTTATTTATTTATTCATTCATTCATTTATTCATTCATTCATTTATTCATTTATTCATTTATTCATTTATTCATTCATTCATTTATTCATTCATTCATTTATTTATTTATTCATTTATCCATTTATTGATTAATTCATCCATACATTTATTCATTTATTCATTTATTCAATTATTCATTCATTCATTCATTCATTTATTCATTTATTTATTTATTTATTTATTCATTGATTCATTTGTTTATTTATTCATTTATTTATTCATTCATTAATTCATTTATTCATTAATTCATTTATTCATTTGTTCATTTATTCATTCATTTATTTATTCGATAATTGTTTAATTCGGTTATTCATTCATCCATTTATTCATTTAATTATTTATTCACTTATTCATTAATTTATTTGTTCATGTATTTATTTATTAATTTATTCATTTATTCATTTCTTCATTTATCCGTCCATTTATTTATTTATTTATTCATTAATCAATTTATCCATTTATTCATTTATTCATTTATTCATTTATTCATTTATTCATTTATTCATTTATTCATTCATTTAATTATCGATTTATTTATTTATTTAATTATTTATTCATTTATTTCTTTATTTATTCATTTATTCATCTATTCATTTATTCATTTATTCATATATTTAATTATTCATTTATTCATTTATTCATTTATTTATTTATTCATTTATTCATTTATTCATTTATTCATTTATTCATTTATTCATTTATTCATTTATTCATTTATTCATTTATTCATTTATTCATTTATTCATTTATTCATTTATTCATTTATTCATTTATTCATTTATTCATTTATTCATTTATTCATTCATTCATTTATTCATTTATTCATTTATTCATTTATTCATTTATTCATTTATTCATTTATTCATTTATTCATTTATTTATTTATTCATTTATTCATTTATTCATTTATTCATTTATTCATTTATTCATTCATTCATTTATTCATTCATTCATTTATTCATTTATTCATTTATTCATTTATTCATTTATTCATTTATTTATTTATTCATTTATTCATTTATTCATTTATTCATTCATTCATTTATTCATTTATTCATTTATTTATTTATTCATTTATTCATTTATTCATTTATTCATTTATTCATCTATTCATTTATTTATTTATTTATTTATTCATTTATTTATTCATTCATCTATTCATTTATTCATTTATTTATTTATTCATTCTCTCATTTATTCATTTGTTAATTTATTCATTTATTCATTTATTCATTTATTCATTTATTCATTTATTCATTTATTCATTTATTCATTTATTCATTTATTCATTTATTCATTTATTCATTTATTCATTTATTCATTTATTCATTTATTCATTTATTCATTTATTCATTTATTCATTTATTCATTTATTCATTTATTCATTTATTCATTTATTCATTTATTCATTTATTCATTTATTCATTTATTTATTTATTCATTTATTCATTTATTCATTTATTCATTTATTCATTTATTCATTCATTCATTTATTCATTTATTCATTTATTCATTTATTCATTTATCCATTTATTTATTTATTCATTTATTCATTTATTCATTTATTCATTTATTCATTTATTCATTTATTCATTTATTCATTTATTCATTTATTCATTTATTCATTGATTTATTTATTCATTTATTCATTTATTCATTTATTCATTTATTCATTTATTCATTAATTCATTTATTCATTTATTCATTTATTCATTTATTCATTCATTCATTTATTCATTTATTCATTTATTCATTTATTCATTCATTCATTTATTCATTTATTCATTTATTCATTTATTCATTTATTCGATTATTCATTTATTCATTTATTCATTTATTCATTTATTCATTTATTCATTTATTCATTTATTCATTTATTCATTTATTCATTTATTCATTTATTCATTTATTCATTTATTCATTTATTCATTTATTCATTTATTCATTTATTAATTTATTTATTTATTCATTCATTCATTTATTCATTTATTCATTTATTCATTTATTCATTTATTCATTTATTCATTTATTCATTTATTCATTTATTCATTCGTTCATTAATTCATTTATTTATTTATTTATTTATTCATTCATTCATTTATTTATTTATTCATTTATTCATTTATTGATTTATTCATTTTTTCATTTATTCATTCATTAATTAATTGATTTGTTTATTTATTCATTTTTTCATTCATTTATTTATTCATTTATTCATGTATTTATTTATTCATTCATTCATTTATTCATTCCTTCATTCATTCATTCATTCATTTATTCATTTATTCATTTATTTATTTATTTATTTATTCATTTATTCATTTATTCATTTATTCATTTATTCATTTATTCATTTATTCATTTATTCATTTATTCATTTATTCATTTATTCATTTATTCATTTATTCATTTATTCATTTATTCATTTATTCATTTATTCATTTATTCATTTATTCATTTATTCATTTATTCATTTATTCATTTATTCATTTATTCATTTATTCATTTATTCATTTATTCATTTATTCATTTAATCATTCATTCATTTATTTATTTATTCATTTATTCATTTATTTATTTATTCATTTATTCATTTATTCATTCATTCATTTATTCATTTATTCATTTATTCATTCATTTATCTATTCATTTATTCATTTATTCATTTATTCATTTATTCATTTATTCATTTATTTATTTATTCATTTATTCATTAATTCATTTTCTCATTTATTCATTTATTCATTTATTCATTTATTCATTTATTCATTTATTCATTTATTCATTTATTCATTTATTCATTTATTCATTTATTCATTTATTCATTTATTCATTTATTCATTTATTCATTTATTCATTTATTCATTTATTCATTTATTCATTTATTCATTTATTCATTTATTCATTTATTCATTTATTCATTTATTCATTTATTCATTTATTCATTTATTCATTTATTTATTTATTCATTTATTCATTTATTCATTTATTCATTTATTCATTTATTCATTTATTCATTTATTCATTTATTCATTTATTCATTTATTCATTTATTCATTTATTCATTTATTCATTTATTCATTTATTCATTTATTCATTTATTCATTTATTCATTTATTCATTTATTCATTTATTCATTTATTCATTTATTCATTTATTTATTTATTCATTTATTCATTTATTCATTTATTTATTCATCCATTTATTCATTTATTTATTTATTCATTTATTCATTTATTCATTTATTCATTTATTCATTCATTCATTTATTCATTTATTCATTTATTCATTTATTTATTTATTTATTTATTCATTTATCCATTTATTCATTTAT
Source organism: Sussaba pulchella (assembly GCA_963971145.1). Classification (NCBI taxonomy): domain Eukaryota; kingdom Metazoa; phylum Arthropoda; class Insecta; order Hymenoptera; family Ichneumonidae; genus Sussaba; species Sussaba pulchella. The sequence goes on along the minus strand of CAXAQZ010000362.1, from coordinate 51,110 downwards.
TCATTAATTCATTTATTAATCTATTCATTTATTCATTTATTCATTTATTCATTTATTCATTCATTCATTTATTTATTCATTCATTTATTCATTTATTCATTTATTCATTCATTCAATTATTCATTTATTCATTTATTCATTGATTCATTTATTCATTTATTCATTTTTTCATTGATTCATTTATTCATTTATTCATTTATCCATTTATTTATTTATTCATTTATTCATTTATTCATTTATTCATTTATTCATTTATTCATTTATTCATTTATTCATTTATTCATTGATTTATTTATTCATTTATTCATTTATTCATTTATTCATTTATTCATTTATTCATTAATTCATTTATTCATTCATTCATTTATTCATTTATTCATTCATTCATTTATTCATTTATTCATTTATTCATTTATTCATTCATTCATTTATTCATTTATTCATTTATTCATTTATTCATTTATTCATTTATTCATTTATTCATTTATTCATTTATTCATTTATTCATTTATTCATTTATTCATTTATTCATTTATTCATTTATTCATTTATTCATTTATTCATTTATTCATTTATTCATTTATTCATTTATTCATTTATTCATTTATTCATTTATTCATTTATTTATTTATTCATTCATTCATTTATTCATTTATTCATTTATTCATTTATTCATTTATTCATTTATTCATTTATTCATTTATTCATTTATTCATTTATTCATTTATTCATTTATTCATTCGTTCATTAATTCATTTATTTATTTATTTATTTATTCATTCATTCATTTATTTATTTATTCATTTATTCATTTATTGATTTATTCATTTTTTCATTTATTCATTCATTAATTAATTGATTTGTTTATTTATTCATTTTTTCATTCATTTATTTATTCATTTATTCATGTATTTATTTATTCATTCATTCATTTATTCATTCCTTCATTCATTCATTCATTCATTTATTCATTTATTCATTTATTTATTTATTTATTTATTCATTTATTCATTTATTCATTTATTCATTTATTCATTTATTCATTTATTCATTTATTCATTTATTCATTTATTCATTTATTCATTTATTCATTTATTCATTTATTCATTT
>CAXAQZ010000362.1:5000-42500 GCA_963971145.1 Sussaba pulchella | reverse complement strand
CATTTATTCATTTATTCATTCATTCATTTATTCATTTATTCATTCATTCATTTATTCATTTATTCATTTATTCATTTATTCATTTATTCATTTATTCATTTATTCATTTATTCATTTATTCGTTTATTCATTTATTCATTTATTCATTCATTCATTTATTCATTCATTTATTCATTCATTTATTCATTTATTCATTTATTCATTTATTCATTCATTCATTTATTCATTTATTTATTTATTCATTTATTCATTTATTCATTTATTCATTCATTCATTTATTCATTTATTCATTTATTCATTTATTCATTTATTCATTTATTCATTTATTCATTTATTCATTTATTCATTTATTCATTGATTTATTTATTCATTTATTCATTTATTCATTCATTCATTTATTCATTTATTCATTTATTCATTTATTCATTTATTCATTTATTCATTTATTCATTTATTCATTTATTCATTTATTTATCTGTTCATTCATTTATTTATTCATTTATTCATTTTTTCTTTGATGTATTTATTCGTTTATTCATTTATTTATTCTTTTTCTTATTTATTTATTCATTTATTCATTCATTCATTGATTCATTTATTCATTCATTCATTTATTCATTTATTTATCTATTCATTTATTCATTTATCCATTTATTCATTTATTCATTTATTGATTCATTCATTTATTTATTCATTCATTTATTTATTCGATCATTTATTCAATTTTTCATTTATTTATTTATTCATCAAATCATTTATTCATTTATTCATTTATTCATTCATTCATTTTTTTATTTATTTATTTATTTATTTATTTATCCATTTATTTATTTATTCATTTATTCATTCATTTATTCATTCATTTATTCATTTATTTATTTATTCATTTATTCATTTATTCATTTATTCATTTATTCATTTATTCATTCATTCATTTATTTATTTATTCATTTATTCATTTATTCATTTATTCATTCATTTATTTATTCATTTATTCATTTATTCATTTATTCATTTATTCATTTATTCATTTATTCATTTATTCATTTATTCATTTATTCATTTATTCATTCATTCATTTATTCATTCATTCATTTATTTATTTATTCATTTATCCATTTATTGATTAATTCATCCATACATTTATTCATTTATTCATTTATTCAATTATTCATTCATTCATTCATTCATTTATTCATTTATTTATTTATTTATTTATTCATTGATTAATTTGTTTATTTATTCATTTATTCATTTATTCATTTATTCATTTATTCATTTATTCATTTATTCATTTATTCATTTATTCATTTATTCATTTATTTATTTATTCATTTATTCATTTATTCATTTATTCATTTATTCATTTATTCATTTATTCATTTATTCATTTATTCATTTATTCATTTATTCATTTATTCATTTATTCATTTATTCATTTATTCATTTATTCATTTATTCATTTATTCATTTATTCATTTATTCATTTATTCATTTATTCATTTATTCATTTATTCATTTATTCATTTATTCATTTATTCATTTATTCATTTATTCATTTATTCATTTATTCATTTATTCATTTATTCATTTGATCATTTATTCATTTATTCATTTATTCATTTATTCATTTATTCATTTATTCATTCATTCATTTATTCGTTTATTCATTTATTCATTTATCCATTTATTCATTTATTCATTTGTTAATTTATTCATTTATTCATTTATTCATTTATTTATTTATTCTTTTATTCATTTATTCATTTATTCATTTATTCATTTATTCATCTATTCATTTATTCATTTATTCATTCATTCATTTATTCATTTATTCATTCATTCATTTATTCATTTATTCATTTATTCATTTATTCATTTATTCATTTATTCATTTATTCATTTATTCATTTATTCGTTTATTCATTTATTCATTTATTCATTCATTCATTTATTCATTCATTTATTCATTCATTTATTCATTTATTCATTTATTCATTTATTCATTCATTCATTTATTCATTTATTTATTTATTCATTTATTCATTTATTCATTTATTCATTTATTCATTCATTCATTTATTCATTTATTCATTTATTCATTTATTCATTTATTCATTTATTCATTTATTCATTTATTCATTTATTCATTTATTCATTGATTTATTTATTCATTTATTCATTTATTCATTCATTCATTTATTCATTTATTCATTTATTCATTTATTCATTTATTCATTTATTCATTTATTCATTTATTCATTTATTCATTTATTCATTTATTTATCTGTTCATTCATTTATTTATTCATTTATTCATTTTTTCTTTGATGTATTTATTCGTTTATTCATTTATTTATTCTTTTTCTTATTTATTTATTCATTTATTCATTCATTCATTGATTCATTTATTCATTCATTCATTTATTCATTTATTTATCTATTCATTTATTCATTTATCCATTTATTCATTTATTCATTTATTGATTCATTCATTTATTTATTCATTCATTTATTTATTCGATCATTTATTCAATTTTTCATTTATTTATTTATTCATCAAATCATTTATTCATTTATTCATTTATTCATTCATTCATTTTTTTATTTATTTATTTATTTATTTATTTATCCATTTATTTATTTATTCATTTATTCATTCATTTATTCATTCATTTATTCATTTATTTATTTATTTATTTATTCATTTATTCATTTATTCATTCATTCATTTATTTATTTATTCATTTATTCATTTATTCATTTATTCATTCATTTATTTATTCATTTATTCATTTATTCATTTATTCATTCATTCATTTATTCATTTATTCATTTATTCATTTATTCATTTATTCATTTATTCATTTATTCATTCATTCATTTATTCATTCATTCATTTATTTATTTATTCATTTATCCATTTATTGATTAATTCATCCATACATTTATTCATTTATTCATTTATTCAATTATTCATTCATTCATTCATTCATTTATTCATTTATTTATTTATTTATTTATTCATTGATTAATTTGTTTATTTATTCATTTATTTATTCATTCATTAATTCATTTATTCATTAATTCATTTATTCATTTGTTCATTTATTCATTTATTTATTTATTCGATAATTGTTTAATTCGGTTATTCATTTATCCATTTATTCATTTAATTATTTATTCACTTATTCATTAATTTATTTGTTCATGTATTTATTTATTAATTTATTCATTTATTCATTTCTCCATTTATCCGTCCATTTATTTATTTATTTATTCATAATTCAATTGATCCATTTATTCATTTATTCATTTATTCATTTATTCATTTATTCATTTATTCATTTATTCATTTATTCATTCATTTAATTATCGATTTATTTATTTATTTAATTATTTATTCATTCATTTCTTTATTTATTCATTTATTCATCTATTCATTTATTCATTTATTCATATATTTAATTATTCATTTATTCATTTATTCATTTATTCATTTATTCATTTATTCATTTATTCATTTATTCATTTATTCATTTATTCATTTATTCATTTATTCATTTATTCATTTATTCATTTATTCATTTATTCATTTATTCATTTATTCATTTATTCATTTATTCATTTATTCATTTATTCATTTATTCATTTATTCATTTATTCATTTATTCATTTATTCATTTGATCATTTATTCATTTATTCATTTATTCATTTATTCATTTATTCATTTATTCATTCATTCATTTATTCGTTTATTCATTTATTCATTTATCCATTTATTCATTTATTCATTTGTTAATTTATTCATTTATTCATTTATTCATTTATTCATTTATTTATTTATTCTTTTATTCATTTATTCATTTATTCATTTATTCATTTATTCATCTATTCATTTATTCATTTATTCATTCATTCATTTATTCATTTATTCATTCATTCATTTATTCATTTATTCATTTATTCATTTATTCATTTATTCATTTATTCATTTATTCATTTATTCATTTATTCGTTTATTCATTTATTCATTTATTCATTCATTCATTTATTCATTCATTTATTCATTCATTTATTCATTTATTCATTTATTCATTTATTCATTCATTCATTTATTCATTTATTTATTTATTCATTTATTCATTTATTCATTTATTCATTCATTCATTTATTCATTTATTCATTTATTCATTTATTCATTTATTCATTTATTCATTTATTCATTTATTCATTTATTCATTTATTCATTGATTTATTTATTCATTTATTCATTTATTCATTCATTCATTTATTCATTTATTCATTTATTCATTTATTCATTTATTCATTTATTCATTTATTCATTTATTCATTTATTTATCTGTTCATTCATTTATTTATTCATTTATTCATTTTTTCTTTGATGTATTTATTCGTTTATTCATTTATTTATTCTTTTTCTTATTTATTTATTCATTTATTCATTCATTCATTGATTCATTTATTCATTCATTCATTTATTCATTTATTTATCTATTCATTTATTCATTTATCCATTTATTCATTTATTCATTTATTGATTCATTCATTTATTTATTCATTCATTTATTTATTCGATCATTTATTCAATTTTTCATTTATTTATTTATTCATCAAATCATTTATTCATTTATTCATTTATTCATTCATTCATTTTTTTATTTATTTATTTATTTATTTATTTATCCATTTATTTATTTATTCATTTATTCATTCATTTATTCATTCATTTATTCATTTATTTATTTATTCATTTATTCATTTATTCATTTATTCATTTATTCATTTATTCATTCATTCATTTATTTATTTATTCATTTATTCATTTATTCATTTATTCATTCATTTATTTATTCATTTATTCATTTATTCATTTATTCATTTATTCATTTATTCATTTATTCATTTATTCATTTATTCATTTATTCATTTATTCATTCATTCATTTATTCATTCATTCATTTATTTATTTATTCATTTATCCATTTATTGATTAATTCATCCATACATTTATTCATTTATTCATTTATTCAATTATTCATTCATTCATTCATTCATTTATTCATTTATTTATTTATTTATTTATTCATTGATTAATTTGTTTATTTATTCATTTATTCATTTATTCATTTATTCATTTATTCATTTATTCATTTATTCATTTATTCATTTATTCATTTATTCATTTATTCATTTATTCATTTATTCATTTATTCATTTATTCATTTATTCATTTATTCATTTATTCATTTATTCATTTATTCATTTATTCATTTATTCATTTATTCATTTATTCATTTATTCATTTATTCATTTATTCATTTATTCATTTATTCATTTATTCATTTATTCATTTATTCATTTATTCATTTATTCATTTATTCATTTATTCATTTATTCATTTATTCATTTATTCATTTATTCATTTATTCATTTATTCATTTATTCATTTGATCATTTATTCATTTATTCATTTATTCATTTATTCATTTATTCATTTATTCATTCATTCATTTATTCGTTTATTCATTTATTCATTTATCCATTTATTCATTTATTCATTTGTTAATTTATTCATTTATTCATTTATTCATTTATTTATTTATTCTTTTATTCATTTATTCATTTATTCATTTATTCATTTATTCATCTATTCATTTATTCATTTATTCATTCATTCATTTATTCATTTATTCATTCATTCATTTATTCATTTATTCATTTATTCATTTATTCATTTATTCATTTATTCATTTATTCATTTATTCATTTATTCGTTTATTCATTTATTCATTTATTCATTCATTCATTTATTCATTCATTTATTCATTCATTTATTCATTTATTCATTTATTCATTTATTCATTCATTCATTTATTCATTTATTTATTTATTCATTTATTCATTTATTCATTTATTCATTTATTCATTCATTCATTTATTCATTTATTCATTTATTCATTTATTCATTTATTCATTTATTCATTTATTCATTTATTCATTTATTCATTTATTCATTGATTTATTTATTCATTTATTCATTTATTCATTCATTCATTTATTCATTTATTCATTTATTCATTTATTCATTTATTCATTTATTCATTTATTCATTTATTCATTTATTCATTTATTTATCTGTTCATTCATTTATTTATTCATTTATTCATTTTTTCTTTGATGTATTTATTCGTTTATTCATTTATTTATTCTTTTTCTTATTTATTTATTCATTTATTCATTCATTCATTGATTCATTTATTCATTCATTCATTTATTCATTTATTTATCTATTCATTTATTCATTTATCCATTTATTCATTTATTCATTTATTGATTCATTCATTTATTTATTCATTCATTTATTTATTCGATCATTTATTCAATTTTTCATTTATTTATTTATTCATCAAATCATTTATTCATTTATTCATTTATTCATTCATTCATTTTTTTATTTATTTATTTATTTATTTATTTATCCATTTATTTATTTATTCATTTATTCATTCATTTATTCATTCATTTATTCATTTATTTATTTATTCATTTATTCATTTATTCATTTATTCATTTATTCATTTATTCATTCATTCATTTATTTATTTATTCATTTATTCATTTATTCATTTATTCATTCATTTATTTATTCATTTATTCATTTATTCATTTATTCATTTATTCATTTATTCATTTATTCATTTATTCATTTATTCATTTATTCATTTATTCATTTATTCATTCATTCATTTATTCATTCATTCATTTATTTATTTATTCATTTATCCATTTATTGATTAATTCATCCATACATTTATTCATTTATTCATTTATTCAATTATTCATTCATTCATTCATTCATTTATTCATTTATTTATTTATTTATTTATTCATTGATTAATTTGTTTATTTATTCATTTATTTATTCATTCATTAATTCATTTATTCATTAATTCATTTATTCATTTGTTCATTTATTCATTTATTTATTTATTCGATAATTGTTTAATTCGGTTATTCATTTATCCATTTATTCATTTAATTATTTATTCACTTATTCATTAATTTATTTGTTCATGTATTTATTTATTAATTTATTCATTTATTCATTTCTCCATTTATCCGTCCATTTATTTATTTATTTATTCATAATTCAATTGATCCATTTATTCATTTATTCATTTATTCATTTATTCATTTATTCATTTATTCATTTATTCATTCATTTAATTATCGATTTATTTATTTATTTAATTATTTATTCATTCATTTCTTTATTTATTCATTTATTCATCTATTCATTTATTCATTTATTCATATATTTAATTATTCATTTATTCATTTATTCATTTATTCATTTATTCATTTATTCATTTATTCATTTATTCATTTATTCATTTATTCATTTATTCATTTATTCATTTATTCATTTATTCATTTATTCATTTATTCATTTATTCATTTATTCATTTATTCATTTATTCATTTATTCATTTATTCATTTATTCATTTATTCATTTATTCATTTATTCATTTATTCATTTATTCATTTATTCATTTATTCATTTATTCATTTATTCATTTATTCATTTCTTCATTTCTTCATTTATTCATTTATTCATTTATTCATTTATTTATTTATTCATTTATTCATTTATTCATTTATTCATTTATTCATTTATTCATTTATTCATTTATTCATCTATTCATTTATTCATTTATTCATTTATTCATTTATTCATTTATTCATTTATTCATTTATTCATTTATTTATTTATTCATTTATTCATTTATTCATTTATTCATTTATTCATTTATTCATTTATTCATTTATTCATTTATTCATTTATTCATTTATTCATTTATTCATTTATTCATTTATTCATTTATTCATTTATTCATTTAATCATTTATTCATTCATTCATTTATTCATTTATTTATTTATTCATTTATTCATTTATTCATCTATTCATTTATTTATTTATTTATTTATTCATTTATTTATTCATTCATCTATTCATTTATTCATTTATTTATTTATTCATTTATTTATTTATTCATTCTCTCATTTATTCATTTGTTAATTCATTCATTTATTCATTTATTCATTTATTCATTTATTCATTTATTCATTTATTCATTTATTCATTTATTCATTTATTCATTTATTCATTTATTCATTTATTCATTTATTCATTTATTCATTTATTCATTTATTCATTTATTCATTTATTCATTTATTCATTTATTCATTTATTCATTTATTCATTTATTCATTTATTCATTTATTCATTTATTTATTTATTCATTTATTCATTTATTCATTTATTCATTTATTCATTAATTCATTCATTCATTTATTCATTTATTCATTTATTCATTTATCCATTTATTTATTTATTCATTTATTCATTTATTCATTTATTCATTTATTCATTTATTCATTTATTCATTTATTCATTTATTCATTTATTCATTTATTCATTTATTCATTTATTTATTGATTTATTTATTCATTTATTCATTTATTCATTTATTCATTTATTCATTAATTCATTTATTCATTTATTCATTTATTCATTTATTCATTTATTCATTTATTCATTCATTCATTTATTCATTTATTCATTTATTCATTTATTCATTTATTCATTCATTCATTTATTCATTTATTCATTTATTCATTTATTCATTTATTCATTTATTCATTTATTCATTTATTCATTTATTCATTTATTCATTTATTCATTTATTCATTTATTCATTTATTCATTTATTCATTTATTCATTTATTCATTTATTCATTTATTCATTTATTCATTTATTCATTTATTCATTTATTCATTTATTTATTTATTCATTCATTCATTTATTCATTTATTCATTTATTCATTTATTCATTTATTCATTTATTCATTTATTCATTTATTCATTTGTTCATTAATTTATTTATTCATTTATTCATTTATTCATTTATTCATTTATTCATTTATTCATTTATTCATTTAATCATTCATTCATTTATTTATTTATTCATTTATTCATTAATTTATTTATTCATTTATTCATTTATTCATTTATTCATTTATTCATTTATTCATTTATTCATTTATTCATTTATTCATTTATTCATTTATTCATTTATTCATTTATTCATTTATTCATTTATTCATTTATTCATTTATTCATTCATTCATTTATTCATTCATTCATTTATTCATTTATTCATTTATTCATTTATTCATTTATTCATTTATTCATTTATTCATTTATTCATTTATTCATTTATTTATTTATTCATTTATTCATTTATTCATTTATTCATTTATTCATTTATTCATTTATTCATTTATTCATTTATTCATTTATTCATTTATTCATTTATTCATTTATTCATTTATTCATTTATTCATTTATTCATTTATTCATTTATTCATTTATTCATTTATTCATTCATTCATTTATTCATTTATTTATTTATTCATTTATTCATTTATTCATCTATTCATTTTGTAGCGACTGCTACAATAATTATTCGTATTCTTCAATCAATTCGTGTGTTACCGTTGGCATTATTCATAGGCCATCCTTGTCGCACGGGACCTTTCTCGAAGGTTCCAGAAAGTTCGACATACCAAATATATAAACACCGGACAATCGACACGACGCTAGTCTACGTTCGTCTCTCGAGTAATACGAATCGAGTCGCACACAAACGGCATACCAATAAAACTTCAATCACATACCAAACCATCGTCTCTACAAATGATTAATACCCTATCCCACAAATTGGTGACCCCGAAGTGATCTGAACATGCGATTACATTGCACTGTGGGCGGTTAATTATTTTTCTTCTTAAATCGATTAATTCACGTGTAACATTTATTCCGGAGCGCGAGTCTTGCCGCCGAGTTACGCGATATATATAAAGTGTGTGAGTGAATTTTGCTACGCCGAAAGCATACGAAGACGCTTCGCTTCACGGGAAGCAACGGCCATAGACGATCTCATTCCGTTTATTGTGCTTAATATTTCGTGACTCACGTGCAATTATAACGAGTTACGAAATGCCGGACGGCCTAGCAAACGGTGTACCAGAAGTACAACGGCTTATTGTGCGCCCCCTTCCCTTCAACGCCGAGCGTCCTGCCTTGTGGTTCGCACAACTCGAGAGTCAGTTTCACCTTGCTGGCATCACAGCAGAACAAACGAAATATGATTACGTATCGTCTCACCTCGACGGCAAAGCAGCTGCCGAAGTAGAGGACATTATTTTGAATCCGCCTGTACAGGCACCGTTTACGAAAATAAAAGAGGCTCTCATCGAGAGACTCACACTCTCGCAGGAGGCTCGCTTACATCAACTCCTCGACAAGGAAGTCCTTGGCGACCGGAAGCCTTCCCAATTTTTGAGATACCTAAAAAGTCTCGTCGACAACCTTCCTGAAAATATTCTAAAAACCAAATGGTTGAGTCGATTGCCTGGGACAACACAGGCGATACTCGCATCACAACCCGACATGACGATCGACAAGCTCGCTGCGCTAGCCGACAAGCTTCACGAAATAACGCTGCCGAGCGTCGCGGCTGTCGAAACACAACAAACACCGCTCGAAGCTCGATTTTCGCGTCTTGAGGCAACGGTCTACGAGTTAACGTCAGCTCTCAAAAATGAAAACACACGCTCTCGCCCTCGCTCCCGTTCAAACTCACGCACTCGACCGACAGCTACTGGGGCGGATGGAAAATGCTGGTACCATGCGACTTACGGTGACAAGGCCAAGAAGTGTCGAGCACCGTGCTCGTCGGGAAATGCCCCAGCGGATCGTTAGCGGCGGTAAACGAACCCGCGCTGCACTCGTGCCGCCTTTTTGTAGCAGACAGAGTCACCAAAGTCAAATTCCTTATTGACACTGGCTCAGATCTGTGCGTGTGCCCAAAAGGCTTCATTCCAGGTAAACACAAGCAAGTCAACTACACACTCTACGCAGCGAATAATACGATAATAAACACGTATGGCTATGCTGTCATCACGCTTAACATTTGCCTTCGAAGAGATTTTACGTGGCGTTTCGTCATAGCGGACGTACCGAAACCCATAATTGGCGCAGATTTTCTGGCGCATTATGGAATTCTACCGGACCTGAAAAATAAAAGACTTCTCGATTCGACAACGGGGTTATCGACGTCATGTATAACGTCGCAATCGCCAGTCATATCGACAATAAAAGTTATGCCGACCGACGCTTCATGGTCCAACCTTCTCGCGGAGTTTCCGAGCATCACGAAACCCGAGGGTATTTGCCTTCCTGCAAAACACACCACTCGACATCATATTACGACTACGCCCGGACCACCGATTGCCAACAAAGCACGGCGTCTCGCTCCCGACAAACTTACGACCGCCAGAGAAGAATTTCAAAAGATGATGCAGCTAGGCATAGCTCGTCGTTCGACGAGCCCCTGGTCATCCCCGCTTCACCTGGTTCCCAAAAAGTCCGGCGATTGGCGTCCTTGCGGCGACTACAGGCAACTGAATGCACGAACAATTCCCGACAGATATCCGGTACGCGTGCTCGAAGACTTCACGGCGAACCTTGCAGGTAAAACGGTATTCTCGACTATCGACCTTGTCCGTGCCTTTAACCAAATACCGGTGGAACCCGACGACGTATGCAAGACGGCAATCATAACGCCATTCGGCCTGTTCGAGTTTCCGTTTATGACGTTTGGACTTCGAAACGCCGCGCAAACGTTTCAACGTTTCATCGATGAAGTGACGCGTAACCTTGATTTTATTTTTCCATACATCGACGACATACTTGTGGCATCTAAGGACCTCGAAGAACACAACGAACACCTCCGTATTATTTTTCGACGGTTGGCGGAGTACGGAATAGTTATAAACACCGCGAAGTGCTGTTTCGGCCAACCGGAAGTCGAATTTCTCGGCTATCGCATCTCGTCCGAAGGAATCCGCCCGCTCCCATCAAAGGTCGAGGCAATTGTCAACTTCCCACGTCCAGAGAAAATTAAAAAACTACGCGAGTTCCTCGGTATGATTAACTTTTATCGTAAGTTTCTTAAAAATGCTGCACGATATCAGGCTCCGTTGCATGAATGTCTCAAGGGCAGCAATGTAAAGGGCACCCATCCGGTCCCATGGACGCCAGAACTGGAGACAGCATTCCAGGCTTGTAAGGACCAACTACGCGATGCAACGATGCTTGTGTATCCGAACACGACTCTCCAATGGGCCATGTTTACCGACGCGTCAGAGTTCGCTATCGGCGCTGTCCTTCAACAACGTCGCAATAACGTGTGGGAACCGTTGGCCTTTTTCAGCCAAAAGCTCCAACCAACCTTGAGGAAACGCAGCCCATACGATCGAGAGCTACACGCAATTTATGCAGCCGTACGAAAATTCCGCTACATTTTTGAAGGTCGTCACGTTACCGTCTATACCGACCACAAGCCACTCCTTCACGCCTTCGAGCAAGATCCGGATAGAGCAACGCCGTGGCAATTTCGTCGCTTGGATTTTATCGGCCAGTTTACAACCGATATCCAGCACGTTTCCGGTCAAAATAACGTTGTCGCTGACGCCCTATCGCGCATCGAAGCAATAGCGCCGGCCGTGAGTGCCAACGACCTTCGCGAAGCGCAAGAAACAGACGAATATCTACAACGCCACCTACGAGGAGAGGCCGAAGAAGATGCTCTTCGCCTACGACCAGTCAACATGCCTGGTACCGAACGACCAATTTATTGCGATGTTAACGAGCAGCTGATTCGACCTTACGTGCCTGCACCGTTGCGACAGAGGATATTTAACACTCTTCATAGTGTCAGCCACCCTGGAATCAGAGCGTCGCTTAAGCTGGTCTCACAACGATACGTATGGCCAGGCCTAAATAAAGATTGTCGTCTATGGTCTCGTTCCTGCATCGCCTGTCAACGAAATAAAATTTCTCGACATGTTAGTGCACCGATCCACGACTTTCCGGGACGCACACGACGATTCGAACACATCCACGTGGATATCATTGGACCGTACGTTCCGTCGAAAGGCTACCGCCACTGCCTAACGATAATAGACAGATTCACACGATTTCCCGAAGTATATCCGATTGACGATATTGGAGCCGAAACTGTTGCACGCACGCTTTTCGCCGGTTGGATTTGCCGGTACGGTATACCACTACGAATAACCACGGATCAAGGTCGACAATTTGAAAGTCGTTTGTTTAATGCTCTCGCCCAGCTACTAGGCAGCAGACACATACATACAACCGCTTTCCATCCATCGTCAAATGGTATGGTCGAAAGACTCCATCGACAACTTAAAGCAGCAATACGGTGTCACGAAAGCTCCACATGGGTTGATGCACTCCCCATGGTTCTCCTCGGCATACGTACAGCGTGGAAGGATGATTTGCAAGCTACCCCAGCCGACCTAGTTTTCGGAGAACCTTTACGTTTACCCGGTGAATTTTTGGTACCGTCTTCGAACCCAAGATTGCCGCCCGCCGACCTAGCTGACAATCTGCGAATTCATTTCAACGACCTTGCTCCTGTGCCGGGCACGCGACATGGGCAGCACAAAGTCTTCGTATTTAAAGAACTCTCCACGTGCTCTCACGTTCTCGTCCGAGTGGACGCACCTCGCCACGCCTTCTCGTCGCCATACGAAGGCCCATACAGGGTTGTGGCAAGAAGAGAAAAACATTTTGTCGTCGATATACGCGGAGAGGAAACGGTCGTATCGATAGACCGATTAAAGCCAGTATTCCAACTCAGCGACGATGACAACAACGAGTCCGAAGACGACGACCCACCGTCTGGATCGTCCGGCTCTTCAACGCCATCGACGCCCAGAGCCGGGCCACGGCGACGATCATCACGGCCGTATGAACCAGACACGGACTCCGATTCTAGTGCAACGCCAAGCCCACCGCAAAAACGTGTCCGATTCAATTAATATTTTCGATTACATTTTTCGTTTTTTTTTTGTCTTTACCGAAGGGGAGTATTTGTAGCGACTGCTACAATAATTGTTCGTATTCTTCAATCAATTCGTGTGTTACCGTTGGCATTATTCATAGGCCATCCTTGTCGCACGGGACCTTTCTCGAAGGTTCCAGAAAGTTCGACATACCAAATATATAAACACCGGACAATCGACACGACGCTAGTCTACGTTCGTCTCTCGAGTAATACGAATCGAGTCGCACACAAACGGCATACCAATAAAACTTCAATCACATACCAAACCATCGTCTCTACAAATGATTAATACCCTATCCCACACATTTATTTATTTATTTATTTATTCATTTATTTATTCATTCATCTATTCATTTATTCATTTATTTATTTATTTATTTATTTATTTATTCATTCTCTCATTTATTCATTTGTTAATTTATTCATTTATTCATTTATTTATTCATTCATTTATTCATTTATTCATTTATTCATTTATTCATTTATTCATTTATTCATTTATTCATTTATTCATTTATTCATTTATTCATTTATTCATTTATTCATTTATTTATTTATTCATTTATTCATTTATTCATTTATTCATTTATTCATTTATTCATTTATTCATTTATTCATTTATTCATTTATTCATTTATTCATTTATTCATTTATTCATTTATTCATTTATGCATTTATTCATTTATTAATTTATTCATTTATTCATTTATTCATTCATTCATTTATTCATTTATTCATTTATTCATTTATTCATTTATTTATTTATTCATTTATTCATTTATTCATTTATTCATTTATTCATTTATTCATTTATTCATTTATTCATTTATTCATTTATTCATTTATTCATTTATTCATTTATTCATTTATTCATTTATTCATTTATTTATTTATTCATTTATTCATTCATTCATTTATTCATTTATTCATTCATTCATTTTCTCATTTATTCATTTATTCATTTATTCATTTATTCATTTATTCATTTATTCATTTATTCATTTATTCATTTATTCATTCATTCATTTATTCATTTATTCATTTATTTATTTATTCATTTATTCATTTATTCATTTATTCATTTATTCATTTATTCATTTATTCATTTATTCATTTATTCATTCATTCATTTATTCATTTATTCATTTATTCATTTATTCATTTATTCATTTATTCATTTATTCATTTATTCATTCATTCATTTATTCATTTATTCATTTATTCATTTATTCATTTATTCATTTATTCATTTATTCATTTATTCATTTATTCATTTATTCATTGATTCATTTATTCATTTATTCATTTATTCATTTATTCATTCATTCATTTATTCATTTATTCATTTATTCATTTATTCATTTATTTATCTATTCATTCATTTATTTATTCATTTATTCATTTTTTCTTTGATGTATTTATTCGTTTATTCATTTATTTATTCTTTTTCTTATTTATTTATTCATTTATTCATTCATTCATTGATTCATTTATTCATTCATTCATTTATTCATTTATTTATCTATTCATTTATTCATTTATCCATTTATTCATTTATTCATTTATTGATTCATTCATTTATTTATTTATTCATTTATTCATTCATTCATTTATTCAATTTTTCATTCATTTATTTATTCATCAAATCATTTATTCATTTATTCATTTATTCATTTATTCATTTTTTTATTTATTTATTTATTTATTTATTTATCCATTTATTTATTTATTCATTTATTCATTCATTTATTCATTCATTTATTCATTTATTTATTTATTCATTTATTCATTTATTCATTTATTCATTTATTCATTTATTCATTTATTTATTTATTCATTTATTGATTTATTCATTTAGTCATTTATTTATTTATTCATTTATTCATTTATTCATTTATTCATTTATTCATTTATTCATTCATTCATTTATTCATTCATTCATTTATTTATTTATTCATTTATCCATTTATTGATTAATTCATCCATACATTTATTCATTTATTCATTTATTCAATTATTCATTCATTCATTCATTCATTTATTCATTTATTTATTTATTTATTTATTCATTGATTCATTTGTTTATTCATTCATTTATTTATTCATTTATTAATTCATTTATTCATTAATTCATTCATCCATTTGTTCATTTATTCATTCATTTATTTATTCGATAATTGTTTAATTCGGTTATACATTCATCCATTTATTCATTTGATTATTTATTTACTTATTCATTAATTTATTTGTTCATGTATTTATTTATTAATTTATTAATTTATTCATTTCTTCATTTATCCGTCCATTTATTTATTTATTCATTCATTAATCAATTTATCCATTTATTCATTTATTCATTTATTCATTTCTTCATTTATTCATTTATTCATTCATTTAATTATCGATTTATTTATTTATTTAATTATTTATTCATTTATTTCTTTATTTATTCATTTATTTATCTATTCATTTATTCATTTATTTATATATTTAATTATTCATTTATTCATTTATTTATTCATTCATTTATTCATTTATTCATTTATTTATTTATTCATTTATTTATTTATTCATTTATTCATTTATTCATTTATTCATTTATTCATTTATTCATTTATTCATTTATTCATTTATTCATTTATTCATTTATTCATTTATTCATTTATTCATTTATTCATTTATTCATTTATTTATTTATTCATTTATTCATTTATTCATTTATTCATTTATTCATTTATTCATTTATTCATTTATTCATTTATTCATTTATTCATTTATTCATTTATTCATTTATTCATTTATTCATTTATTCATTTATTCATTTATTCATTTATTCATTTATTCATTTATTCATTTATTCATTTATTCATTTATTCATTTATTCATTTATTCATTTATTCATTTATTCATTTATTCATTTATTCATTTATTCATTTATTCATTTATTCATTTATTCATTTATTCATTTATTCATTTATTTATTCATTTATTTATTCATTTATTCATTTATTCATTTATTCATTTATTCATTTATTCATTCATTCATTTATTCATTTATTCATTTATTCATTTATTCATTTATTCATTTATCCATTTATTTATTTATTCATTTATTCATTTATTCATTTATTCATTTATTCATTTATTCATTTATTCATTTATTCATTTATTCATTTATTCATTTATTCATTTATTCATTTATTCATTTATTCATTGATTTATTTATTCATTGATTTATTTATTCATTTATTCATTTATTCATTTATTCATTTATTCATTTATTCATTTATTCATTTATTTATTTATTCATTTATTCATTTATTCATTTATTCATTCATTCATTTATTCATTTATTCATTTATTCATTTATTCATTTATTCATTTATTCATTCATTCATTTATTCATTTATTCATTTATTCATTTATTCATTTATTCATTTATTCATTTATTCATTTATTCATTTATTCATTTATTCATTTATTCATTTATTCATTTATTCATTTATTCATTTATTCATTTATTCATTTATTCATTTATTCATTTATTTATTTATTCATTTATTCATTTATTCATTCATTCATTTATTCATTTATTCATTTATTCATTCATTCATTTATTCATTTATTCATTTATTCATTTATTCATTTATTCATTTATTCATTTATTCATTTGTTCATTAATTCATTTATTTATTTATTTATTTATTCATTCATTCATTTATTTATTTATTCATTTATTCATTTATTGATTTATTCATTTTTTCATTTATTCATTCATTAATTAATTGATTTATTTATTTAATCATTTTTTCATTCATTTATTTATTCATTTATTCATGTATTTATTTATTCATTCATTCATTTATTCATTCCTTCATTCATTCATTCATTCATTTATTCATTTATTCATTTATTTATTTATTTATTTATTCATTTATTCATTTATTCATTTATTCATTTATTCATTTATTCATTTATTCATTTATTCATTTATTCATTTATTCATTTATTCATTTATTCATTTATTCATTTATTCATTTATTCATTTATTCATTTATTCATTTATTCATTTATTCATTTATTCATTTATTCATTTATTTATTTAATCATTCATTCATTTATTTATTTTTTTATTTATTCATAAATTTATTTATTCATTTATTCATTTATTCATTTATTCATTTATTCATTTATTCATTTATTCATTTATTCATTTATTCATTTATTCATTTATTCATTTATTCATTTATTCATTTATTCATTTATTCATTTATTCATTTATTCATTTATTTATTTATTCATTTATTCATTTATTCATTTATTCATTTATTCATTTATTCATTTATTCATTTATTCATTTATTCATTTATTCATTTATTCATTTGTTCATTTATTCATTTATTCATTTATTCATTTATTCATTTATTCATTTATTCATTTATTCATTTATTCATTTATTCATTTATTCATTTATTTATTTATTCATTTATTTATTTATTCATTTATTCATTTATTCATTTATTCATTTATTCATTTATTCATTTATTCATTTATTCATTTATTCATTTATTCATTCATTCATTTATTCATTTATTCATTTATTCATTTATTCATTTATTCATTCATTCATTTATTCATTTATTTATTTATTCATTTATTCATTTATTCATCTATTCATTTATTTATTTATTTATTTATTCATTTATTTATTCATTCATCTATTCATTTATTTATTTATTTATTTATTCATTTATTTATTTATTTATTCTCTCATTTATTCATTTGTTAATTTATTCATTCATTCATTTATTTATTCATTCATTTATCCATTTATTCATTTATTCATTTATTCATTTATTCATTTATTCATTTATTCATTTATTCATTTATTCATTTATTCATTTATTCATTTATTCATTTATTCATTTATTCATTTATTCATTTATTCATTTATTCATTTATTCATTTATTCATTTATGCATTTATTCATTTATTCATTTATTAATTTATTCATTTATTCATTTATTCATTTATTCATTTATTCATTTATTCATTTATTTATTTATTCATTTATTCATTTATTCATTTATTCATTTATTCATTTATTCATTTATTCATTTATTCATTTATTCATTTATTCATTTATTCATTTATTCATTTATTCATTTATTTATTTATTCATTTATTCATTTATTTATTTATTCATTTATTCATTCATTCATTTATTCATTTATTCATTTATTCATTTATTCATTTATTCATTTATTCATTTATTCATTTATTCATTTATTCATTTATTCATTTATTCATTTATTCATTTATTCATTTATTCATTTATTCATTTATTCATTCATTCATTTATTCATTTATTCATTTATTTATTTATTCATTTATTCATTTATTCATTTATTCATTTATTCATTTATTCATTCATTCATTTATTCATTTATTCATTTATTCATTTATTCATTTATTCATTTATTCATTTATTCATTTATTCATTTATTCATTCATTCATTTATTCATTTATTCATTTATTCATTTATTCATTTATTCATTTATTCATTTATTCATTTATTCATTTATTCATTTATTCATTTATTCATTTATTTATTTATTTATTTATTCATTTATTTATTTATTTATTCGATCATTTATTCATTTATTTATTTATTCATTTATTCATTTATTCATTTATTCATTCATTCATTTATTCATTTATTCATTTATTCATTTATTTATTTATTTATTTATTCATTCATTCATTCATTCATTCATTCATTTATTCATTTATTCATCTATTCATTTATTCATTTATTCATTTATTCATTTATTCATTTATTCATTCATTCATTTATTTATTTATTCATTTATTCATTCATTCATTTATTCATTTATTCATTTATCCATTTTTTCATTTATTCATTTATTCATTTTTTCATTTATTCATTTATTCATTCATTCATTTATTTATTTATTCATTTATTCATTTATTCATTCATTCATCTATTTATTTATTCATTTATTCATTTATTCATTTATTCATTTATTCATTAATTCATTAATTCATTTATTCATTTATTCATTTATTCATTTATTCATTTATTCATTTATTCATTTATTCATTTATTCATTCATTCATTTATTCATTTATTCATTCATTTATTTATTCATTTATTCATTTATTCATTTATTCATTTATTCATTTATTCATTTATTCATTTATTCATTTATTCATTTATTCATTTATTCATTTATTCATTTATTCATTTATTCATTTATTCATTTATTCATTTATTCATTTATTCATTTATTCATTTATTCATTTATTCATTTATTCATTTATTCATTTATTCATTTATTCATTTATTCATTTATTCATTTATTCATTTATTCATTTATTCATTTATTTATTTATTTATTTATTCAATTATTCATTTATTCATTTATTCATTTATTCATTTATTCATTTATTCATTTATTCATTTATTCATTTATTCATTTATTCATTTATTCATTTATTCATTTATTCATTTATTCATTTATTCATTTATTCATTTATTCATTTATTCATTTATTCATTTATTCATTTATTCATTTATTCATTTATTCATTTATTCATTTATTCATTTATTCATTTATTCATTTATTCATTTATTCATTTATTCATTTATTTATTTATTCATTTATTCATTTATTCATTTATTCATTTATTCATTTATTCATTTATTCATTTATTCATTTATTCATTTATTCATTTATTCATTTATTCATTTATTCATTTATTCATTTATTCATTTATTCATTTATTCATTTATTCATTTATTCATTTATTCATTTATTCATTTATTCATTCATTCATTTATTCATTTATTCATTTATTCATTTATTCATTTATTCATTTATTCATTTATTCATTTATTTATTTATTCATTCATTCATTTATTCATTTATTCATTTATTCATTTATTTATTTATTCATTTATTCATTTATTCATTTATTCATTTATTTATTTATTCATTTATTCATTTATTTATTTATTCATTTATTCATTTATTCATTTATTCATTTATTCATTTATTCATTTATTCATTTATTCATTTATTCATTCATTTATCTATTCATTTATTCATTTATTCATTTATTCATTTATTCATTTATTCCATTATTTATTTATTCATTTATTCATTTATTCATTTATTCATTTATTCATTTATTCATTTATTCATTTATTCATTCATTCATTTATTCATTTATTCATTTATTCATTTATTCATTTATTCATTTATTCATTTATTCATTTATTCATTTATTCATTTATTCATTTCCTCATTTATTCATTTATTCATTTATTCATTTATTCATTTATTCATTTATTCATTTATTCATTTATTCATTTATTCATTTATTCATTTATTCATTTATTCATCTATTCATTTATTCATTTATTTATATATTTAATTATTCATTTATTCATTTATTTATTCATTCATTTATTCATTTATTCATTTATTTATTTATTCATTTATTCATTTATTCATTTATTCATTTATTCATTTATTCATTTATTCATTTATTCATTTATTCATTTATTCATTTATTCATTTATTCATTTATTCATTTATTCATTTATTCATTTATTCATTTATTCATTTATTCATTTATTCATTTATTTATTTATTCATTTATTCATTTATTCATTTATTCATTTATTCATTTATTCATTTATTCATTTATTCATTTATTCATTTATTCATTTATTCATTTATTCATTTATTCATTTATTCATTTATTCATTTATTCATTTATTCATTTATTCATTTATTCATTTATTCATTTATTCATTTATTCATTTATTCATTTATTTATTTATTCATTTATTCATTTATTCATTTATTCATTTATTCATTTATTCATTTATTCATTTATTCATTTATTCATTTATTCATTTATTCATTTATTCATTTATTCATTTATTCATTTATTCATTTATTCATTTATTCATTTATTCATTTATTCATTTATTCATTTATTCATTTATTCATTCATTCATTTATTCATTTATTTATTTATTCATTTATTCATTTATTCATCTATTCATTTTGTAGCGACTGCTACAATAATTATTCGTATTCTTCAATCAATTCGTGTGTTACCGTTGGCATTATTCATAGGCCATCCTTGTCGCACGGGACCTTTCTCGAAGGTTCCAGAAAGTTCGACATACCAAATATATAAACACCGGACAATCGACACGACGCTAGTCTACGTTCGTCTCTCGAGTAATACGAATCGAGTCGCACACAAACGGCATACCAATAAAAGTTCAATCACATACCAAACCATCGTCTCTACAAATGATTAATACCCTATCCCACAAATTGGTGACCCCGAAGTGATCTGAACATGCGATTACATTGCACTGTGGGCGGTTAATTATTTTTCTTCTTAAATCGATTAATTCACGTGTAACATTTATTCCGGAGCGCGAGTCTTGCCGCCGAGTTACGCGATATATATAAAGTGTGTGAGTGAATTTTGCTACGCCGAAAGCATACGAAGACGCTTCGCTTCACGGGAAGCAACGGCCATAGACGATCTCATTCCGTTTATTGTGCTTAATATTTCGTGACTCACGTGCAATTATAACGAGTTACGAAATGCCGGACGGCCTAGCAAACGGTGTACCAGAAGTACAACGGCTTATTGTGCGCCCCCTTCCCTTCAACGCCGAGCGTCCTGCCTTGTGGTTCGCACAACTCGAGAGTCAGTTTCACCTTGCTGGCATCACAGCAGAACAAACGAAATATGATTACGTATCGTCTCACCTCGACGGCAAAGCAGCTGCCGAAGTAGAGGACATTATTTTGAATCCGCCTGTACAGGCACCGTTTACGAAAATAAAAGAGGCTCTCATCGAGAGACTCACACTCTCGCAGGAGGCTCGCTTACATCAACTC
This sequence comes from Sussaba pulchella, assembly GCA_963971145.1. Taxonomy (NCBI): domain Eukaryota; kingdom Metazoa; phylum Arthropoda; class Insecta; order Hymenoptera; family Ichneumonidae; genus Sussaba; species Sussaba pulchella. The sequence goes on along the minus strand of CAXAQZ010000362.1, from coordinate 19,509 downwards.
CTCGACAAGGAAGTCCTTGGCGACCGGAAGCCTTCCCAATTTTTGAGATACCTAAAAAGTCTCGTCGACAACCTTCCTGAAAATATTCTAAAAACCAAATGGTTGAGTCGATTGCCTGGGACAACACAGGCGATACTCGCATCACAACCCGACATGACGATCGACAAGCTCGCTGCGCTAGCCGACAAGCTTCACGAAATAACGCTGCCGAGCGTCGCGGCTGTCGAAACACAACAAACACCGCTCGAAGCTCGATTTTCGCGTCTTGAGGCAACGGTCTACGAGTTAACGTCAGCTCTCAAAAATGAAAACACACGCTCTCGCCCTCGCTCCCGTTCAAACTCACGCACTCGACCGACAGCTACTGGGGCGGATGGAAAATGCTGGTACCATGCGACTTACGGTGACAAGGCCAAGAAGTGTCGAGCACCGTGCTCGTCGGGAAATGCCCCAGCGGATCGTTAGCGGCGGTAAACGAACCCGCGCTGCACTCGTGCCGCCTTTTTGTAGCAGACAGAGTCACCAAAGTCAAATTCCTTATTGACACTGGCTCAGATCTGTGCGTGTGCCCAAAAGGCTTCATTCCAGGTAAACACAAGCAAGTCAACTACACACTCTACGCAGCGAATAATACGATAATAAACACGTATGGCTATGCTGTCATCACGCTTAACATTTGCCTTCGAAGAGATTTTACGTGGCGTTTCGTCATAGCGGACGTACCGAAACCCATAATTGGCGCAGATTTTCTGGCGCATTATGGAATTCTACCGGACCTGAAAAATAAAAGACTTCTCGATTCGACAACGGGGTTATCGACGTCATGTATAACGTCGCAATCGCCAGTCATATCGACAATAAAAGTTATGCCGACCGACGCTTCATGGTCCAACCTTCTCGCGGAGTTTCCGAGCATCACGAAACCCGAGGGTATTTGCCTTCCTGCAAAACACACCACTCGACATCATATTACGACTACGCCCGGACCACCGATTGCCAACAAAGCACGGCGTCTCGCTCCCGACAAACTTACGACCGCCAGAGAAGAATTTCAAAAGATGATGCAGCTAGGCATAGCTCGTCGTTCGACGAGCCCCTGGTCATCCCCGCTTCACCTGGTTCCCAAAAAGTCCGGCGATTGGCGTCCTTGCGGCGACTACAGGCAACTGAATGCACGAACAATTCCCGACAGATATCCGGTACGCGTGCTCGAAGACTTCACGGCGAACCTTGCAGGTAAAACGGTATTCTCGACTATCGACCTTGTCCGTGCCTTTAACCAAATACCGGTGGAACCCGACGACGTATGCAAGACGGCAATCATAACGCCATTCGGCCTGTTCGAGTTTCCGTTTATGACGTTTGGACTTCGAAACGCCGCGCAAACGTTTCAACGTTTCATCGATGAAGTGACGCGTAACCTTGATTTTATTTTTCCATACATCGACGACATACTTGTGGCATCTAAGGACCTCGAAGAACACAACGAACACCTCCGTATTATTTTTCGACGGTTGGCGGAGTACGGAATAGTTATAAACACCGCGAAGTGCTGTTTCGGCCAACCGGAAGTCGAATTTCTCGGCTATCGCATCTCGTCCGAAGGAATCCGCCCGCTCCCATCAAAGGTCGAGGCAATTGTCAACTTCCCACGTCCAGAGAAAATTAAAAAACTACGCGAGTTCCTCGGTATGATTAACTTTTATCGTAAGTTTCTTAAAAATGCTGCACGATATCAGGCTCCGTTGCATGAATGTCTCAAGGGCAGCAATGTAAAGGGCACCCATCCGGTCCCATGGACGCCAGAACTGGAGACAGCATTCCAGGCTTGTAAGGACCAACTACGCGATGCAACGATGCTTGTGTATCCGAACACGACTCTCCAATGGGCCATGTTTACCGACGCGTCAGAGTTCGCTATCGGCGCTGTCCTTCAACAACGTCGCAATAACGTGTGGGAACCGTTGGCCTTTTTCAGCCAAAAGCTCCAACCAACCTTGAGGAAACGCAGCCCATACGATCGAGAGCTACACGCAATTTATGCAGCCGTACGAAAATTCCGCTACATTTTTGAAGGTCGTCACGTTACCGTCTATACCGACCACAAGCCACTCCTTCACGCCTTCGAGCAAGATCCGGATAGAGCAACGCCGTGGCAATTTCGTCGCTTGGATTTTATCGGCCAGTTTACAACCGATATCCAGCACGTTTCCGGTCAAAATAACGTTGTCGCTGACGCCCTATCGCGCATCGAAGCAATAGCGCCGGCCGTGAGTGCCAACGACCTTCGCGAAGCGCAAGAAACAGACGAATATCTACAACGCCACCTACGAGGAGAGGCCGAAGAAGATGCTCTTCGCCTACGACCAGTCAACATGCCTGGTACCGAACGACCAATTTATTGCGATGTTAACGAGCAGCTGATTCGACCTTACGTGCCTGCACCGTTGCGACAGAGGATATTTAACACTCTTCATAGTGTCAGCCACCCTGGAATCAGAGCGTCGCTTAAGCTGGTCTCACAACGATACGTATGGCCAGGCCTAAATAAAGATTGTCGTCTATGGTCTCGTTCCTGCATCGCCTGTCAACGAAATAAAATTTCTCGACATGTTAGTGCACCGATCCACGACTTTCCGGGACGCACACGACGATTCGAACACATCCACGTGGATATCATTGGACCGTACGTTCCGTCGAAAGGCTACCGCCACTGCCTAACGATAATAGACAGATTCACACGATTTCCCGAAGTATATCCGATTGACGATATTGGAGCCGAAACTGTTGCACGCACGCTTTTCGCCGGTTGGATTTGCCGGTACGGTATACCACTACGAATAACCACGGATCAAGGTCGACAATTTGAAAGTCGTTTGTTTAATGCTCTCGCCCAGCTACTAGGCAGCAGACACATACATACAACCGCTTTCCATCCATCGTCAAATGGTATGGTCGAAAGACTCCATCGACAACTTAAAGCAGCAATACGGTGTCACGAAAGCTCCACATGGGTTGATGCACTCCCCATGGTTCTCCTCGGCATACGTACAGCGTGGAAGGATGATTTGCAAGCTACCCCAGCCGACCTAGTTTTCGGAGAACCTTTACGTTTACCCGGTGAATTTTTGGTACCGTCTTCGAACCCAAGATTGCCGCCCGCCGACCTAGCTGACAATCTGCGAATTCATTTCAACGACCTTGCTCCTGTGCCGGGCACGCGACATGGGCAGCACAAAGTCTTCGTATTTAAAGAACTCTCCACGTGCTCTCACGTTCTCGTCCGAGTGGACGCACCTCGCCACGCCTTCTCGTCGCCATACGAAGGCCCATACAGGGTTGTGGCAAGAAGAGAAAAACATTTTGTCGTCGATATACGCGGAGAGGAAACGGTCGTATCGATAGACCGATTAAAGCCAGTATTCCAACTCAGCGACGATGACAACAACGAGTCCGAAGACGACGACCCACCGTCTGGATCGTCCGGCTCTTCAACGCCATCGACGCCCAGAGCCGGGCCACGGCGACGATCATCACGGCCGTATGAACCAGACACGGACTCCGATTCTAGTGCAACGCCAAGCCCACCGCAAAAACGTGTCCGATTCAATTAATATTTTCGATTACATTTTTCGTTTTTTTTTTGTCTTTACCGAAGGGGAGTATTTGTAGCGACTGCTACAATAATTGTTCGTATTCTTCAATCAATTCGTGTGTTACCGTTGGCATTATTCATAGGCCATCCTTGTCGCACGGGACCTTTCTCGAAGGTTCCAGAAAGTTCGACATACCAAATATATAAACACCGGACAATCGACACGACGCTAGTCTACGTTCGTCTCTCGAGTAATACGAATCGAGTCGCACACAAACGGCATACCAATAAAACTTCAATCACATACCAAACCATCGTCTCTACAAATGATTAATACCCTATCCCACACATTTATTTATTTATTTATTTATTCATTTATTTATTCATTCATCTATTCATTTATTCATTTATTTATTTATTTATTTATTTATTTATTCATTCTCTCATTTATTCATTTGTTAATTTATTCATTTATTCATTTATTTATTCATTCATTTATTCATTTATTCATTTATTCATTTATTCATTTATTCATTTATTCATTTATTCATTTATTCATTTATTCATTTATTCATTTATTCATTTATTCATTTATTTATTTATTCATTTATTCATTTATTCATTTATTCATTTATTCATTTATTCATTTATTCATTTATTCATTTATTCATTTATTCATTTATTCATTTATTCATTTATTCATTTATTCATTTATGCATTTATTCATTTATTAATTTATTCATTTATTCATTTATTCATTCATTCATTTATTCATTTATTCATTTATTCATTTATTCATTTATTTATTTATTCATTTATTCATTTATTCATTTATTCATTTATTCATTTATTCATTTATTCATTTATTCATTTATTCATTTATTCATTTATTCATTTATTCATTTATTCATTTATTCATTTATTCATTTATTTATTTATTCATTTATTCATTCATTCATTTATTCATTTATTCATTCATTCATTTTCTCATTTATTCATTTATTCATTTATTCATTTATTCATTTATTCATTTATTCATTTATTCATTTATTCATTTATTCATTCATTCATTTATTCATTTATTCATTTATTTATTTATTCATTTATTCATTTATTCATTTATTCATTTATTCATTTATTCATTTATTCATTTATTCATTCATTCATTTATTCATTTATTCATTTATTCATTTATTCATTTATTCATTTATTCATTTATTCATTTATTCATTTATTCATTCATTCATTTATTCATTTATTCATTTATTCATTTATTCATTTATTCATTTATTCATTTATTCATTTATTCATTTATTCATTTATTCAATGATTCATTTATTCATTTATTCATTTATTCATTTATTCATTCATTCATTTATTCATTTATTCATTTATTCATTTATTCATTTATTTATCTATTCATTCATTTATTTATTCATTTATTCATTTTTTCTTTGATGTATTTATTCGTTTATTCATTTATTTATTCTTTTTCTTATTTATTTATTCATTTATTCATTCATTCATTGATTCATTTATTCATTCATTCATTTATTCATTTATTTATCTATTCATTTATTCATTTATCCATTTATTCATTTATTCATTTATTGATTCATTCATTTATTTATTTATTCATTTATTCATTCATTCATTTATTCAATTTTTCATTCATTTATTTATTCATCAAATCATTTATTCATTTATTCATTTATTCATTTATTCATTTTTTTATTTATTTATTTATTTATTTATTTATCCATTTATTTATTTATTCATTTATTCATTCATTTATTCATTCATTTATTCATTTATTTATTTATTCATTTATTCATTTATTCATTTATTCATTTATTCATTTATTCATTTATTTATTTATTCATTTATTGATTTATTCATTTATTCATTTATTTATTTATTCATTTATTCATTTATTCATTTATTCATTTATTCATTTATTCATTCATTCATTTATTCATTCATTCATTTATTTATTTATTCATTTATCCATTTATTGATTAATTCATCCATACATTTATTCATTTATTCATTTATTCAATTATTCATTCATTCATTCATTCATTTATTCATTTATTTATTTATTTATTTATTCATTGATTCATTTGTTTATTCATTCATTTATTTATTCATTCATTAATTCATTTATTCATTAATTCATTCATCCATTTGTTCATTTATTCATTCATTTATTTATTCGATAATTGTTTAATTCGGTTATACATTCATCCATTTATTCATTTGATTATTTATTTACTTATTCATTAATTTATTTGTTCATGTATTTATTTATTAATTTATTAATTTATTCATTTCTTCATTTATCCGTCCATTTATTTATTTATTCATTCATTAATCAATTTATCCATTTATTCATTTATTCATTTATTCATTTCTTCATTTATTCATTTATTCATTCATTTAATTATCGATTTATTTATTTATTTAATTATTTATTCATTTATTTCTTTATTTATTCATTTATTCATCTATTCATTTATTCATTTATTTATATATTTAATTATTCATTTATTCATTTATTTATTCATTCATTTATTCATTTATTCATTTATTTATTTATTCATTTATTTATTTATTCATTTATTCATTTATTCATTTATTCATTTATTCATTTATTCATTTATTCATTTATTCATTTATTCATTTATTCATTTATTCATTTATTCATTTATTCATTTATTCATTTATTCATTTATTTATTTATTCATTTATTCATTTATTCATTTATTCATTTATTCATTTATTCATTTATTCATTTATTCATTTATTCATTTATTCATTTATTCATTTATTCATTTATTCATTTATTCATTTATTCATTTATTCATTTATTCATTTATTCATTTATTCATTTATTCATTTATTCATTTATTCATTTATTCATTTATTCATTTATTCATTTATTCATTTATTCATTTATTCATTTATTCATTTATTCATTTATTCATTTATTCATTTATTCATTTATTCATTTATTCATTTATTCATTTATTCATTTATTCATTTATTTATTCATTTATTTATTCATTTATTCATTTATTCATTTATTCATTTATTCATTTATTCATTCATTCATTTATTCATTTATTCATTTATTCATTTATTCATTTATTCATTTATCCATTTATTTATTTATTCATTTATTCATTTATTCATTTATTCATTTATTCATTTATTCATTTATTCATTTATTCATTTATTCATTTATTCATTTATTCATTTATTCATTTATTCATTTATTCATTTATTCATTGATTTATTTATTCATTTATTCATTTATTCATTTATTCATTTATTCATTTATTCATTTATTCATTTATTTATTTATTCATTTATTCATTTATTCATTTATTCATTCATTCATTTATTCATTTATTCATTTATTCATTTATTCATTTATTCATTCATTCATTTATTCATTTATTCATTTATTCATTTATTCATTTATTCATTTATTCATTTATTCATTTATTCATTTATTCATTTATTCATTTATTCATTTATTCATTTATTCATTTATTCATTTATTCATTTATTCATTTATTTATTTATTCATTTATTCATTTATTCATTCATTCATTTATTCATTTATTCATTTATTCATTCATTCATTTATTCATTTATTCATTTATTCATTTATTCATTTATTCATTTATTCATTTATTCATTTGTTCATTAATTCATTTATTTATTTATTTATTTATTCATTCATTCATTTATTTATTTATTCATTTATTCATTTATTGATTTATTCATTTTTTCATTTATTCATTCATTAATTAATTGATTTATTTATTTAATCATTTTTTCATTCATTTATTTATTCATTTATTCATGTATTTATTTATTCATTCATTCATTTATTCATTCCTTCATTCATTCATTCATTCATTTATTCATTTATTCATTTATTTATTTATTTATTTATTCATTTATTCATTTATTCATTTATTCATTTATTCATTTATTCATTTATTCATTTATTCATTTATTCATTTATTCATTTATTCATTTATTCATTTATTCATTTATTCATTTATTCATTTATTCATTTATTCATTTATTCATTTATTCATTTATTCATTTATTCATTTATTCATTTATTCATTTATTTATTTAATCATTCATTCATTTATTTATTTTTTTATTTATTCATAAATTTATTTATTCATTTATTCATTTATTCATTTATTCATTTATTCATTTATTCATTTATTCATTTATTCATTTATTCATTTATTCATTTATTCATTTATTCATTTATTCATTTATTCATTTATTCATTTATTCATTTATTCATTTATTCATTTATTTATTTATTCATTTATTCATTTATTCATTTATTCATTTATTCATTTATTCATTTATTCATTTATTCATTTATTCATTTATTCATTTATTCATTTGTTCATTTATTCATTTATTCATTTATTCATTTATTCATTTATTCATTTATTCATTTATTCATTTATTCATTTATTCATTTATTCATTTATTTATTTATTCATTTATTTATTTATTCATTTATTCATTTATTCATTTATTCATTTATTCATTTATTCATTTATTCATTTATTCATTTATTCATTTATTCATTCATTCATTTATTCATTTATTCATTTATTCATTTATTCATTTATTCATTCATTCATTTATTCATTTATTTATTTATTCATTTATTCATTTATTCATCTATTCATTTATTTATTTATTTATTTATTCATTTATTTATTCATTCATCTATTCATTTATTTATTTATTTATTTATTCATTTATTTATTTATTTATTCTCTCATTTATTCATTTGTTAATTTATTCATTCATTCATTTATTTATTCATTCATTTATCCATTTATTCATTTATTCATTTATTCATTTATTCATTTATTCATTTATTCATTTATTCATTTATTCATTTATTCATTTATTCATTTATTCATTTATTCATTTATTCATTTATTCATTTATTCATTTATTCATTTATTCATTTATTCATTTATGCATTTATTCATTTATTCATTTATTAATTTATTCATTTATTCATTTATTCATTTATTCATTTATTCATTTATTCATTTATTTATTTATTCATTTATTCATTTATTCATTTATTCATTTATTCATTTATTCATTTATTCATTTATTCATTTATTCATTTATTCATTTATTCATTTATTCATTTATTTATTTATTCATTTATTCATTTATTTATTTATTCATTTATTCATTCATTCATTTATTCATTTATTCATTTATTCATTTATTCATTTATTCATTTATTCATTTATTCATTTATTCATTTATTCATTTATTCATTTATTCATTTATTCATTTATTCATTTATTCATTTATTCATTTATTCATTCATTCATTTATTCATTTATTCATTTATTTATTTATTCATTTATTCATTTATTCATTTATTCATTTATTCATTTATTCATTCATTCATTTATTCATTTATTCATTTATTCATTTATTCATTTATTCATTTATTCATTTATTCATTTATTCATTTATTCATTCATTCATTTATTCATTTATTCATTTATTCATTTATTCATTTATTCATTTATTCATTTATTCATTTATTCATTTATTCATTTATTCATTTATTTATTTATTTATTTATTCATTTATTTATTTATTTATTCGATCATTTATTCATTTATTTATTTATTCATTTATTCATTTATTCATTTATTCATTCATTCATTTATTCATTTATTCATTTATTCATTTATTTATTTATTTATTTATTCATTCATTCATTTATTCATTCATTCATTTATTCATTTATTCATCTATTCATTTATTCATTTATTCATTTATTCATTTATTCATTTATTCATTCATTCATTTATTTATTTATTCATTTATTCATTCATTCATTTATTCATTTATTCATTTATCCATTTTTTCATTTATTCATTTATTCATTTTTTCATTTATTCATTTATTCATTCATTCATTTATTTATTTATTCATTTATTCATTTATTCATTCATTCATCTATTTATTTATTCATTTATTCATTTATTCATTTATTCATTTATTCATTAATTCATTAATTCATTTATTCATTTATTCATTTATTCATTTATTCATTTATTCATTTATTCATTTATTCATTTATTCATTTATTCATTCATTCATTTATTCATTTATTCATTCATTTATTTATTCATTTATTCATTTATTCATTTATTCATTTATTCATTTATTCATTTATTCATTTATTCATTTATTCATTTATTCATTTATTCATTTATTCATTTATTCATTTATTCATTTATTCATTTATTCATTTATTCATTTATTCATTTATTCATTTATTCATTTATTCATTTATTCATTTATTCATTTATTCATTTATTCATTTATTCATTTATTCATTTATTCATTTATTCATTTATTCATTTATTTATTTATTTATTTATTCAATTATTCATTTATTCATTTATTCATTTATTCATTTATTCATTTATTCATTTATTCATTTATTCATTTATTCATTTATTCATTTATTCATTTATTCATTTATTCATTTATTCATTTATTCATTTATTCATTTATTCATTTATTCATTTATTCATTTATTCATTTATTCATTTATTCATTTATTCATTTATTCATTTATTCATTTATTCATTTATTCATTTATTCATTTATTCATTTATTCATTTATTCATTTATTTATTTATTCATTTATTCATTTATTCATTTATTCATTTATTCATTTATTCATTTATTCATTTATTCATTTATTCATTCATTCATTTATTCATTTATTCATTTATTCATTTATTCATTTATTCATTTATTCATTTATTCATTTATTCATTTATTCATTTATTCATTTATTCATTTATTCATTCATTCATTTATTCATTTATTCATTTATTCATTTATTCATTTATTCATTTATTCATTTATTCATTTATTTATTTATTCATTCATTCATTTATTCATTTATTCATTTATTCATTTATTTATTTATTCATTTATTCATTTATTCATTTATTCATTTATTTATTTATTCATTTATTCATTTATTTATTTATTCATTTATTCATTTATTCATTTATTCATTTATTCATTTATTCATTTATTCATTTATTCATTTATTCATTCATTTATCTATTCATTTATTCATTTATTCATTTATTCATTTATTCATTTATTCCATTATTTATTTATTCATTTATTCATTTATTCATTTATTCATTTATTCATTTATTCATTTATTCATTTATTCATTCATTCATTTATTCATTTATTCATTTATTCATTTATTCATTTATTCATTTATTCATTTATTCATTTATTCATTTATTCATTTATTCATTTATTCATTTATTCATTTATTCATTTATTCATTTATTCATTTATTCATTTATTCATTTATTCATTTATTCATTTATTCATTTATTCATTTATTCATCTATTCATTTATTCATTTATTTATATATTTAATTATTCATTTATTCATTTATTTATTCATTCATTTATTCATTTATTCATTTATTTATTTATTCATTTATTCATTTATTCATTTATTCATTTATTCATTTATTCATTTATTCATTTATTCATTTATTCATTTATTCATTTATTCATTTATTCATTTATTCATTTATTCATTTATTCATTTATTCATTTATTCATTTATTCATTTATTCATTTATTTATTTATTCATTTATTCATTTATTCATTTATTCATTTATTCATTTATTCATTTATTCATTTATTCATTTATTCATTTATTCATTTATTCATTTATTCATTTATTCATTTATTCATTTATTCATTTATTCATTTATTCATTTATTCATTTATTCATTTATTCATTTATTCATTTATTCATTTATTCATTTATTCATTTATTCATTTATTCATTTATTCATTTATTCATTTATTCATTTATTCATTTATTCATTTATTTATTCATTTATTTATTCATTTATTCATTTATTCATTTATTCATTTATTCATTTATTCATTCATTCATTTATTCATTTATTCATTTATTCATTTATTCATTTATTCATTTATCCATTTATTTATTTATTCATTTATTCATTTATTCATTTATTCATTTATTCATTTATTCATTTATTCATTTATTCATTTATTCATTTATTCATTTATTCATTTATTCATTTATTCATTTATTCATTTATTCATTTATTCATTTATTCATTGATTTATTTATTCATTTATTCATTTATTCATTTATTCATTTATTCATTTATTCATTTATTCATTTATTTATTTATTCATTTATTCATTTATTCATTTATTCATTCATTCATTTATTCATTTATTCATTTATTCATTTATTCATTTATTCATTCATTCATTTATTCATTTATTCATTTATTCATTTATTCATTTATTCATTTATTCATTTATTCATTTATTCATTTATTCATTTATTCATTTATTCATTTATTCATTTATTCATTTATTCATTTATTTATTTATTCATTTATTCATTTATTCATTCATTCATTTATTCATTTATTCATTTATTTATTCATTCATTTATTCATTTATTCATTTATTCATTTATTCATTTATTCATTTATTCATTTATTCATTTGTTCATTAATTCATTTATTTATTTATTTATTTATTCATTCATTCATTTATTTATTTATTCATTTATTCATTTATTGATTTATTCATTTTTTCATTTATTCATTCATTAATTAATTGATTTATTTATTTAATCATTTTTTCATTCATTTATTTATTCATTTATTCATGTATTTATTTATTCATTCATTCATTTATTCATTCCTTCATTCATTCATTCATTCATTTATTCATTTATTCATTTATTTATTTATTTATTTATTCATTTATTCATTTATTCATTTATTCATTTATTCATTTATTCATTTATTCATTTATTCATTTATTCATTTATTCATTTATTCATTTATTCATTTATTCATTTATTCATTTATTCATTTATTCATTTATTCATTTATTCATTTATTCATTTATTCATTTATTCATTTATTTATTTAATCATTCATTCATTTATTTATTTTTTTATTTATTCATAAATTTATTTATTCATTTATTCATTTATTCATTTATTCATTTATTCATTTATTCATTTATTCATTTATTCATTTATTCATTTATTCATTTATTCATTTATTCATTTATTCATTTATTCATTTATTCATTTATTCATTTATTCATTTATTCATTTATTTATTTATTCATTTATTCATTTATTCATTTATTCATTTATTCATTTATTCATTTATTCATTTATTCATTTATTCATTTATTCATTTATTCATTTGTTCATTTATTCATTTATTCATTTATTCATTTATTCATTTATTCATTTATTCATTTATTCATTTATTCATTTATTCATTTATTCATTTATTTATTTATTCATTTATTTATTTATTCATTTATTCATTTATTCATTTATTCATTTATTCATTTATTCATTTATTCATTTATTCATTTATTCATTTATTCATTTATTCATTCATTCATTTATTCATTTATTCATTTATTCATTTATTCATTTATTCATTCATTCATTTATTCATTTATTTATTTATTCATTTATTCATTTATTCATCTATTCATCTATTCATTTATTTATTTATTTATTTATTCATTTATTTATTCATTCATCTATTCATTTATTTATTTATTTATTTATTCATTTATTTATTTATTTATTCTCTCATTTATTCATTTGTTAATTTATTCATTCATTCATTTATTTATTCATTCATTTATCCATTTATTCATTTATTCATTTATTCATTTATTCATTTATTCATTTATTCATTTATTCATTTATTCATTTATTCATTTATTCATTTATTCATTTATTCATTTATTCATTTATTCATTTATTCATTTATTCATTTATTCATTTATTCATTTATTCATTTATTCATTTATTTATTTATGCATTTATTCATTTATTAATTTATTAATTTATTCATTTATTCATTTATTCATTTATTCATTTATTCATTTATTCATTTATTTATTTATTCATTTATTCATTTATTCATTTATTCATTTATTCATTTATTCATTTATTCATTTATTCATTTATTCATTTATTCATTTATTCATTTATTCATTTATTTATTTATTCATTTATTCATTTATTTATTTATTCATTTATTCATTCATTCATTTATTCATTTATTCATTTATTCATTTATTCATTTATTCATTTATTCATTTATTCATTTATTCATTTATTCATTTATTCATTTATTCATTTATTCATTTATTCATTTATTCATTCATTCATTTATTCATTTATTCATTTATTTATTTATTCATTTATTCATTTATTCATTTATTCATTTATTCATTTATTCATTCATTCATTTATTCATTTATTCATTTATTCATTTATTCATTTATTCATTTATTCATTTATTCATTTATTCATTCATTCATTTATTCATTTATTCATTTATTCATTTATTCATTTATTCATTTATTCATTTATTCATTTATTCATTTATTCATTTATTCATTTATTCATTTATTCATTTATTTATTTATTTATTTATTCATTTATTTATTTATTTATTCGATCATTTATTCATTTATTTATTTATTCATTTATTCATTTATTCATTTATTCATTCATTCATTTATTCATTTATTCATTTATTCATTTATTTATTTATTTATTTATTCATTCATTCATTTATTCATTCATTCATTTATTCATTTATTCATCTATTCATTTATTCATTTATTCATTTATTCATTTATTCATTTATTCATTCATTCATTTATTTATTTATTCATTTATTCATTCATTCATTTATTCATTTATTCATTTATCCATTTTTTCA
>CAXAQZ010000361.1:0-27340 GCA_963971145.1 Sussaba pulchella | reverse complement strand
TATCTTTTCTGTGCTTTGCCCTAGAATTCTTTGCTAATTGTTTGCTCTCAAAATATCATTGACTGAACCCCGTAGCATTATTATTTTTTTAAATTTCAACCCCCCGAAGACTATAGCCACCCTCAAAGACAAATTTTTCAAAATTCATCGATATCTTTTTTTTGCTTCGCCCTAGAATTCGTTGCTAATTGTTTGCTCTCGAAATATCATTGACTGAACCCCGTAGCATTATTATTTTTCGAAATTTCAACCCCCCGAAGACTATAGCCACCCTCAAAGACAAATTTTTGATAATTCATCGATATCTTTTCTTTGCTTTGCCCTAGAATTCTTTGCTCATTGTTTGCTCTCGAAATATCATTGACTGAACTCCGTAGCATTATTATTTTTTTAATTTCAACCCCCCGAAGACTATAGCCACCCTCAAAGACAAATTTTTCAAAATTCATCGATATCTTTTCTTTGCTTCGCCCTAGAATTCTTTGCTAATTGTTTGCTCTCGAAATATCATTGACTAAACTTCGTAGCATTATTATTTTTCGAAATTTCAACCCCCCGAAGACTATAGCCACCCTCAAAGACAAATTTTTCATAATTCATCGATATCTTTTCTTTGCTTCGCCCTAGAATTCTTTGCTAATTGTTTGCTCTCGAAATATCATTGACTGAACCCCGTAGCATGATTATTTTTTCGAATTTCAACCCCCCGAAGACTATAGCCACCCTCAAAGACAAACTTTTGATAATTCATCGATATTGTTTCTGGGTTGGAATCGCGAAAAATAATCGAGCTACGGGGTTCAGTCAATGATATTTCAAGAGCAA
Source organism: Sussaba pulchella (assembly GCA_963971145.1). Taxonomy (NCBI): domain Eukaryota; kingdom Metazoa; phylum Arthropoda; class Insecta; order Hymenoptera; family Ichneumonidae; genus Sussaba; species Sussaba pulchella. The sequence goes on along the minus strand of CAXAQZ010000361.1, from coordinate 26,515 downwards.
ACAATTAGCAAAGAATTCTAGGGCGAAGCAAAGAAAAGATATCGATGAATTTTGAAAAATTTGTCTTTGAGGGTGGCTAGTCTTCGGGGGGGTTGAAATTAAAAAAAATAATAATGCTACGGGGTTCAGTCAATGATATTTCGAGAGCAAACAATGAGCAAAGAATTCTAGGGCGAAGCAAAGAAAAGATATCGATGAATTATGAAAAATTTGTCTTTGAGGGTGGCTATAGTCTTCGGGGGGTTGAAATTTCGAAAAATAATAATGCTACGAAGTTTAGTCAATGATATTTCGAGAGCAAACAATTAGCAAAGAATTCTAGGGCGAAGCAAAAAAAAGATATCGATGAATTTTGAAAAATTTGTCTTTGAGGGTGGCTAGAGTCTTCGGGGGGTTGAAATTAAAAAAAATAATAATGCAAGGGGTTTCAGTCAATGATATTTTGAGAGCAAACAATTGGCAAAGAATTCTAGGGCGAAGCAAAGAAAAGATATCGATGAATTATGAAAAATTTGTCTTTGAGGGTGGCTATAGTCTTCGGGGGGTTGAAATTTCGAAAAATAATAATGCTACGAAATTGAGTCAATGATATTTCGAGAGCAAACAATTAGCAAAGAATTCTAGGGCGAAGCAAAGAAAAGATATCGATGAATTTTGAAAAATTTGTCTTTGAGGGTGGCTATAGTCTTCGGGGGGTTGAAATTTCGAAAAATAATAATGCTACGAAGTTTAGTCAATGATATTTCGAGAGCAAACAATGAGCAAAGAATTCTAGGGCGAAGCAAAGAAAAGATATCGATGAATTATGAAAAATTTGTCTTTGAGGGTGGCTATAGTCTTCGGGGGGTTGAAATTTCGAAAAATAATAATGCTACGAAGTTTAGTCAATGATATTTCGAGAGCAAACAATTAGCAAAGAATTCTAGGGCGAACCAAAGAAAAGATATCGATGAATTATGAAAAATTTGTCTTTGAGGGTGGCTATAGTCTTCGGGGGGTTGAAATTTCGAAAAATAATAATGCTACGAAGTTTAGTCAATGATATTTTGAGAGCAAACAATTAGCAAAGAATTCTAGGGCGAAGCAAAGAAAAGATATCGATGAATTTTGAAAAATTTGTCTTTGAGGGTGGCTATAGTCTTCGGGGGGTTGAAATTTCGAAAAATAATAATGCTACGAAATTTAGTCAATGATATTTCGAGAGCAAACAATTAGCAAAGAATTCTAGGGCGAAGCAAAGAAAAGATATCGATGAATTTTGAAAAATTTGTCTTTGAGGGTGGCTATAGTCTTCGGGGGGTTGAAATTTCGAAAAATAATAATGCTACGAAGTTTAGTCAATGATATTTCGAGAGCAAACAATTAGCAAAGAATTCTAGGGCGAAGCAAAGAAAAGATATCGATGAATTTTGAAAAATTTGTCTTTGAGGGTGGCTAGTCTTCGGGGGGGTTGAAATTAAAAAAAATAATAATGCTACGGGGTTCAGTCAATGATATTTCGAGAGCAAACAATGAGCAAAGAATTCTAGGGCGAAGCAAAGAAAAGATATCGATGAATTATGAAAAATTTGTCTTTGAGGGTGGCTATAGTCTTCGGGGGGTTGAAATTTCGAAAAATAATAATGCTACGAAGTTTAGTCAATGATATTTCGAGAGCAAACAATTAGCAAAGAATTCTAGGGCGAAGCAAAAAAAAGATATCGATGAATTTTGAAAAATTTGTCTTTGAGGGCGGCTAGAGTCTTCGGGGGGTTGAAATTAAAAAAAATAATAATGCAAGGGGTTTCAGTCAATGATATTTTGAGAGCAAACAATTGGCAAAGAATTCTAGGGCGAAGCAAAGAAAAGATATCGATGAATTATGAAAAATTTGTCTTTGAGGGTGGCTATAGTCTTCGGGGGGTTGAAATTTCGAAAAAAAATAATGCTACGAAGTTAAGTCAATGATATTTCGAGAGCAAACAATTAGCAAAGAATTCTAGGGCGAAGCAAAGAAAAGATATCGATGAATTTTGAAAAATTTGTCTTTGAGGGTGGCTATAGTCTTCGGGGGGTTGAAATTAAAAAAAAAAATAATGCTACGGGGTTCAGTCAATGATATTTCGAGAGCAAACAATTAGCAAAGAATTCTAGGGCGAACCAAAGAAAAGATATCGATGAATTATGAAAAATTTGTCTTTGAGGGTGGCTATAGTCTTCGGGGGGTTGAAATTTCGAAAAATAATAATGCTACGGGGTTCAGTCAATGATATTTTGAGAGCAAACAATTAGCAAAGAATTCTAGGGCGAAGCAAAGAAAAGATATCGATGAATTTTGAAAAATTTGTCTTTGAGGGTGGCTAGAGTCTTCGGGGGGTTGAAATTAAAAAAAATAATGCAAGGGGTTTCAGTCAATGATATTTTGAGAGCAAACAATTGGCAAAGAATTCTAGGGCGAAGCAAAGAAAAGATATCGATGAATTATGAAAAATTTGTCTTTGAGGGTGGCTATAGTCTTCGGGGGGTTGAAATTTCGAAAAAAAATAATGCTACGAAGTTAAGTCAATGATATTTCGAGAGCAAACAATTAGCAAAGAATTCTAGGGCGAAGCAAAGAAAAGATATCGATGAATTTTGAAAAATTTGTCTTTGAGGGTGGCTATAGTCTTCGGGGGGTTGAAATTAAAAAAAAAAATAATGCTACGGGGTTCAGTCAATGATATTTCGAGAGCAAACAATTAGCAAAGAATTCTAGGGCGAACCAAAGAAAAGATATCGATGAATTATGAAAAATTTGTCTTTGAGGGTGGCTATAGTCTTCGGGGGGTTGAAATTTCGAAAAATAATAATGCTACGGGGTTCAGTCAATGATATTTTGAGAGCAAACAATTAGCAAAGAATTCTAGGGCGAAGCAAAGAAAAGATATCGATGAATTTTGAAAAATTTGTCTTTGAGGGTGGCTAGAGTCTTCGGGGGGTTGAAATTAAAAAAAATAATAATTCTACGGGGTTCAGTCAATGATATTTCAAGAGCAAACAATTAGCAAAGAATTCTAGGGCGAAGTAAAGAAAAGATATCGATGAATTATCAAAAATTGGTCTTTGAGGGTGGCTATAGTCTTCGGGGGGTTGAAATTAGAACAAAAAAATAATGCTACGGGGTTCAGTCAATGATATTTCGAGAGCAAACAATGAGCAAAGAATTCTAGGGCGAAGCAAAGAAAAGATATCGATGAATTATGAAAAATTTGTCTTTGAAGGTGGCTATAGTCTTCGGGGGGTTGAAATTTCGAAAAATAATAACGCTACGAAGTTTAGTCAATGATATTTCGAGAGCAAACAATTAGCAAAGAATTCAAGGGCGAAGCAAAGAAAAGATATCGATGAATTTTGAAAAATTTGTCTTTGAGGGTGGCTATAGTCTTCGGGGGGTTGAAATTTAAAAAAAAATAATGCTACGGGGTTCAGTCAATGATATTTCGAGAGCAAACAATTAGCAAAGAATTCTAGGGCGAAGCAAAGAAAAGATATCGATGAATTATGAAAAATTTGTCTTTGAGGGTGGCTATAGTCTTCGGGGGGTTGAAATTTCGAAAAATAATAACGCTACGAAGTTTAGTCAATGATATTTCGAGAGCAAACAATTAGCAAAGAATTCAAGGGCGAAGCAAAGAAAAGATATCGATGAATTTTGAAAAATTTGTCTTTGAGGGTGGCTAGAGTCTTCGGGGGGGTTGAAATTAAAAAAAATAATCATGCTACGGGGTTCAGTCAATGATATTTCGAGAGCAAACAATTAGCAAAGAATTCTAGGGCAAAGCAAAGAAAAGATATCGATGAATTATGAAAAATTTGTCTTTGAGGGTGGCTATAGTCTTCGGGGGGTTGAAATTAAAAAAAATAATAATGCTACGGGGTTCAGTCAATGATATTTCAAGAGCAAACAATTAGCAAAGAATTCTAGGGCGAAGTAAAGAAAAGATATCGATGAATTATCAAAAATTTGTCTTTGATGCTGGCTATAGTCTTCGGGGGGTTGAAATTAAAAAAAATAATAATGCTACGGGGTTCAGTCAATGATATTTCGGAAGCAAACAATTAGCAAATAATTCTAGTGCACAGAAAATAAGCGATATCGATGAATTATGAAAAATTTGTCTTGAGGGTGGCTATAGTTTTCGGGGGGTTGAAATTAAAAAAAATAATCATGCTACGGGGTTCAGTCAATGATATTTTGAGAGCAAACAATTAGCAAAGAATTCTAGAGCAAAGCAAAGAAAAGATATCGATGAATTATGAAAAATTTGTCTTTGAGGGTGGCTATAGTCTTCGGGGGGTTGAAATTAAAAAAAATAATCATGCTACGGGGTTCAGTCAATGATATTTCGAGAGCAAACAATTAGCAAAGAATTCTAGTGCAAAAAATCTAAGCGATATCGATGAATTATCAAAAATTTGTCTTTGAGGGTGGCTAGAGTCTTCGGGGGGGTTGAAATTTAAAAAAATAATAATGCTACGGGGTTCAGTTAATGATATTTCGAGAGCAAACAATTAGCAAAGAATTCTAGTGCAAAGAAACTAAGCGATATCGATGAATTCCCAAAAATTTGTCTTTGAGGGTGGCTAGAGTCCTCGGTGGGTTGATATTTCGAAAAATAATAATGCTACGGAGTTCAGTCAATGATATTTCGAGAGCAAACAATTAGCAAAGAATTCTAGTGCAAAAAAAACAAGCGATATCGATGAATTATCAAAATGTTGTCTTTGAGGGCGGCTAGAGTCTTCGGGGGGTGGAAATTTCGAAAAATAATAATGCTACGGGGTTTAGTCAATGATATTTCGCGAGCAAACAATTAGCAAAGAATTCTAGCGCAAAGAAGAAAAGCGATATCGACGAAATATCGAAAATTTGTCTGTAAGGGTAGCTCGGGCCGTCGAGGGTGGATATCTCCGTCAATAATTAACTGACGGGGTTGAACCACCGATATTTTGGAAGCAAACAATTAGCAAAAAAATGCAGTACAGTCAGATCGTACGATTTTGCCTTGCTAGTTAGTGCTCTGCTAGCGTTATATAACGCTAGCAGAGTCTTTTTCAAAATCGATTTTTTCAAAAACCGGACGAGCAAAAAAATTTTCACTTTAGCAAACAATTAGCAAACAATGAGCAAAAAAAGCTTATCTATAGTAACTATTGGATTTCCGATTGTGCTTTGCTGCCGTCACGCGGGTGTTTGTTAAAGTTTTTATGAGTTTTCAATGGTGGGATAGACATTTTTTTTTCACTCAAACATTGTTTCGCAATTATTTTATTTTTTTCATTTACGATACCTCGCGTCGACGTTCTTCGATCTTATCCACGAAGATGGGAGATGAATAATGACCTTAAGGAAATTATGTAAAATCGAAATGCACGAACGACAGGTACTTATAGCGATTCATGAATTATACATTTTATCTTATTTTTTATTCTGTCGTTTTGTCGTATATGAGTGAGTTTAACGGGTGACACTCGCGTAATTTACTCGAGAATGTTTAACATCAGTCCCGGAACGTCGTTTTGTTGTGATTAAGAAAGTTTTAATAATAATAAAGATGATTTCCGAAGGTTAACTTGAATCATGATCGAATAATTTTCTCTCTTATGTCACGACATAAATTTTTTCAATAGCCACTCATCGAATTGTAGCATTTATTTTTGGTCAAAAACTTGAATGATTAATGGAAAGAATTATTTCATTGTTTAATTCAAATAAATTGAAACAATGCTGCAAGTTAAAACTTGCAATTTGCTTCCTCTGAATCGTAGGTAGTTAACGAAGATTGCTTTATGACGATTCGAGAATGAGGAAGTTATGAGGGAGCATCTTTCTTCTGAATTTTTCATAAAGGAATCTTCGTTGACTATTTACGATTCGCAGGAAGCAAATCGTAAGTTTCAACTTGCAACATGAGTCTATAATTTGAACGCTTCGTTCAATATATTCCAAATTAAGCAACAGAAAGTAACGAATAAATTTAGCTTATCCACGTTTATAAATTTCAACATGTTTAGTCAAGTATTTTTCAATTTTCAAAGGTTGGAATTTATGAATTTCTAATTATTGCTCTAAAATTCGATACGTTTGGCCGATCTCCGTCAAATTTCATCTACATCTTATATCAATTATATTGCATAATTATATAGAATTGATGTTCGATAGGCTGAAGATAACAGTAGATAGAACGACAAAGTTGATTTTTTGGAAAATTGAAAATATCATAAAATCCGAACTTCTTGACAATTTTTTGACAAGTTCAAAACGTTGTAAAATTGGAGCGGCTGCGTCAATTGTTGCAAAAACTACAGATAATGTGAAGATTCTAAGCCACCACAACTGTTCAAAATTTGAGCGCTGTAGCTTAAACCTTTCTCGAGTTATATACGTTTGAATTTTGGAGGCTCGTTACATACGCGCACACACATACACAGACGCGCGCACACACACACATATACATCCGGCCATTGTCTCCAAATGTTACTTCTCGATGTTTTGAGTCATTTTCAACCTATTAACATCAAAATTCCAATAAAAATTGTTTGGACCGTCACAAAGCTTCCTTTACGAAGAAGCAAAAATTGTTATTATCATTATTATTTCAATTTTTATTCTTTTGATTTATTTATTTCAGTGTTATTTTATTTCATGGAAACGAAAATCGTGGTAGTTTTTTTTCTGGTAAAAATATCAATGGCGAAGTGATGACGTCACGGTTCCGGAAACCCGATGGAGGGGGGGGGGGGGAGGAGAGAGAGAAAAACTGGAGAAATAAGTGAGAGGAAACGGGGTAGGCGGTGTGAAGGAGGCTTAACTTAAGAGTTCAGACGGTCGGATTAACGAGCTCACGTCCAAGGCCGCCGGAATCAACTCGGCCGAATTGTGGCCTACAAATCGGTGGAATGCACCGCTGCTCCGTGACAAATCGTTGGATACAAAAGTTACGGAATTTCCATGTGCTACTTTTTTCTGGCTCTCACGGGCGCCCCAATACGCTCCTTGCTCCATCTCATTGTCAGTACCATTTATCTCGCTCCTATAGGGCTCTTCATCTTGCCTGCATACGGCGCTACACGTCGACGAATGGATGGAAAAGCTCGAGATCTAAGACTATAACGATCGAATAATTACGATCCCAAGTAGTGACGTTTTTGGGAAAATTTGAATTTTTGTTTCACGAATTATATGAAATTTTTCATGACAAGTGTTAGTAATTTTTGAATAGAGAGAAGAAGTCTTCGAGTTTTCGCAATTCGAAATTGTTTCTTTTTTTAATTTATCGATTGAAGGGTTGATCATTTTTCATGCCCTGAAAATATTGTCCTCTGTATCCCGAATTGAGTCTGTTTGAAAACGCATATTATTAGAAATAATACTATGAGAATGTGCATCTGAGTGTCGCTGAGAATTACATATATACATTCGTGCATACTGAGCAGTTTTTATTAACTGATTCCAACATGAGCAAAAACTACTGTTCAAATAATAGTACATTACGATACTAGTACGATTTGAGAGGTTAGGCCACTCTAGAGGCCGAAAAATATGCTTTTTGGGGGATTTTTTTATCAGAAAAACTACAAAATAAATCTAGATTCCAAAAAAAGGTATTTGCCATACATATCAGTGACTGTATACAATAATTTTTTAAAGCGATTAACTTCAAAATGGCGGCTGCGGAGCGTTTTTGCGCTAACGTCTCTGTTTTTCCAGTTTCCTCGGCCGGACAAACAACTCCTGTAATTTTTCAATTATGATGAGCCAATGCATTTTTTCGATTATATATAACACCAGCTATAGGAGGACGTAGGATTTTTTCGATACCTTCTTTTTTTTGCCAAATCGCGCACTTCTAAAGGGAAAAGTGAAATATTTACCTTAAAAATCGTCAGAAAATTGTTAATAACAAATTAACTCTGCAATAAAAAAAAAATCCTACGTACTTTTATAGACAATGTATTTCTCAAGATATATTCAAAATTTCAAGTGAATCGGTTGAAAATTGTCTGAGTTATGTTTCCGGCCAACTTGAAAAATGCAGTTTTGAGATAAACACGCGCTTGAACGCGTTTGAAGTTTTGAGTAGTAGAAGCCAAGATCAGGCGACCTTGTACTGAAATTCGAAAATCGAGTACGTTAAGATTTTCCCCACCCATAATCTTTTGGGACATCATTTTTGAGGTCCTAAGAGACCATTAAAAAAAATCGATTTTTCGAAAATTTTCCAGTGGTTTTGTCTACTTTCGCTTTTGATAAATGCCCTAACACAACCTGGAAATGTCCCGAAAATGGTCCTTGACTGTCCTTGAATTTCGAACAATCTTTCTACTGGACACCATGGCAATGATATTTTCATTTCCCTTTAATTTTTAATCGGCAAATATATTACGGAATCGAATCAAATAATCGTCATGCATTTTCGAAATCGGTCATTTCGAGAAAAAAAATGTTCGCGTTATATTTTTCTCGTTCCTTTCTCTTCAATCGGCGAAAATATTACGTTTCTCGAGTATGGCGATGTTAGAAACAATATACGTACCAATAAATAAATAAATAAATAAATACTAATCTCTTCGGAATGTCTTCGTGTCATTCCGAAGAATTAATTCGTGATAGAAGCTCGCTGCTCAGAATCCGTCAATGCCTCTGCGTCGTTTTGTAATCGTCAATTTCTTTTATTGTTTATAATCATCTATCGTCGTCGCATTCGTAATCAGTCTATGTACATCCGGATGGATTTTCTCGATCGAGCATCATCGATTTACCAAGAAACCATCTCTGTTATCGCTTCCTTCGAGACGTTAACGCAATTCACCGCTGTAAACAAGTCTCCTTCATTGACGATGTCACATACCGAAGAGTTACATGATACGACTTCGTTCAGTCGTCGTCGTTCTCGAAGAAAACTAACTTGCCGATCGCCATTTCTCTTCGTGGAAACGAATGCGCGTTACGAGCTTAACAAACAACAGTGACCGAAGCGATAGGAACGATCGGAGCACGATCATTCGCCGAATATGTTTCACTGCTGACAACCTCGTCTCCGGCAAGAATTTATTTCCTTTTTTTATTTATTTTTTATTACTAAAAACCATCTTTTTATGATTATTTCTTATATCTCTGGTTTGGACGCAAACTCGGGTAATTTTCTTTTTTTTTTCTCTGATAAAGATTGAATGAGATTCTTGAAATTTAGATTGTAAAAAATAGTTTTCTAACACAGAGTTGCTGAGGAACGCCCACATGGGAATAAATAAACAAGATTAACGTAACTTAATGAGTTCATTTTGTCGGAAAAACCGAATAAGTCCACCTTTTTTCCGTTGATAAAAAAAACGATGTTATATTTTTTTTTGCAAGTTTTTCTGAAACTCTTCTCTTTGTAAAATAAAATTTCTTTATTTGATCATGTATATCGATTATGAATCGTCTCGCATCGAGACGCAAAACCAGATAAGTATTAGACTGTGTCAAATAAACAATTTATTTTTTTTTCTTGGATTTCATGGTTTTTATAGCTAGTGGTTGGCCTTAAAAAAATCCTTGCTAAGAGCACACTCGAAAATGTTTTTTTTTTGGCCCGTCGCAAAGGGAGGTTCCCTTTTTCCATTTGAATAACATAGGAAAAATAAATTTTTCGCTTCTTTCAATGCGTAAGCCAATAAAAATTATTGGAATCTAAATCCGCCGTATACCATTCTCTAGGGAATTGAATTTTCTCCAAAAAGTATCTGAACCTCAAGTCAAAAAATTAAATATCTCTAAGACATACAGGCATTTTAAAACAATTTTTGAAGAAAATTCGTCTTCGGTCCACACGAAAAATGTACAGATACGTTTTAGAGACAATTGAATTCTCTACAAAAAAGGTATCTAATCAAAATAGCCTTGATCCAATAATTCATTATTTACAGATCCTTCAGAAGTTCATTTTATGAGGAAAAAAATATTTCCTTTTGTTTTTTTGACACAGTCTAATAAGTATATTATATGTAGGCCAAACCGAACAAGCCCAACAGTGGTTTTTTTAATTCGTAAGCTGCAGATTATTTAAATTTGACCAAGTGCCATCTTGAATAGTACCAAAAACTAAGTGCAATCTGATGATTATTATCTAAAAAATCGATTTGTCCGCTGTAATGGAGCGGTCGCAACTCAAAATCGTTATTTCTCGAGAACTCTTGTTATAGACTCATTAAAATTTGCCTCCACACCACAGATATATAAACCGCAATTATATATAGTCATGAAAAGATTGTCATCGACGCCCATAAAATACCAAGTTGCCAGGAAGTCTTACTTTTTCGTTCGTAAATTATGCAATCAGAAAAAAATGGAAGCAGAAAAATTGTTGGTCGAACGTAAATTTAATCTCACATTTTACGATGAATCTTGTCTAATTCGCTTTAAACTCTTTTCAATTAGTGTATCGTTCTTTTTCGCACCGTAAAAGTGTATCGTGGGGTCGAATTGACGCAAGATTTAAAAATATGGAAAATATCATACTAAAAATGTGGAAAAATTCTACTTCTACTTTCATTCTACTTTACGATGAAATTTTGAATTATAAAGTTTCTGGAATTATTCATTATCGACATAACAATAAACAAATGAACTGCGGAAAATTTTAAATTTTTGCCTGGTTCAAATCGACCCTGCAATACACTAATCAGGTTAAAAAGTTCAAATTTTTGCAATTCTTTTTGCAATTGAAAAACTTTCGCTCGCATCGTTAGAGAGTTCTTGAATTCCAGGTTTTCCCAGTCATTCAAAGATCTTTATCCTGTTTCAAGTCACAAAAAAAATAATAAAACAGAAAAATTGGAAAACAGTAGAAGACGAAGTGTCGGAAGTGTGCGAATAAACAACGAATCAATCTCCAGCGTCGAGATGAATAAAAATATCTCCATTCTCCTTTTAGTTCAAGCCAAGGCCCCAAAGAAAAAACGACCGAGAAATAAATCTAAGACAAACCACGAATAAAATGTTTCAAAACCTTCTCAATCAGTGAAACGTCGATGACGTCAGTGCCAACTAAAAAAAACTCTCCACTAAAAAAAAAAAAAACAAATCCCGATCGAAGCGTCAAAACGAAAAAAGAAAAATCGACGCGCGGGGACTTCGAAGATTGCGCGAAAGAGAGCCAAAAAAAAAAGGGAACAAAACTGTAGCTGTTGAAAGAAAAGTGCAATCGATAAGCACGAAACCCAAAGAACAAAACTACCGTATGAGCGTGTAGTAAAAAAAAGTACGCGAAAAATGAGACAATAAAAACGAGAAAAAAAAGGGAAAATCTATGCTGGTTGGTATTTTGGCCCATTGAAGAGAACATGTTTCACTCAGCTCGTTGGAGAAGAAAGAAATAACGGGAGATAGGAAGAAACGGCACGTTCATTTGTCCAAACGAACGACCCGAGCGAGGCCTCCCTTCTTTTCCTCGTACTCGTACTCGCAAAAGGGATTGAAACGGTAACCCAGATTCCGAGCATAAATTCGTCGTTGGAATCCCGAATACACCTTCCCCCTCCCCAACCTCAGCCCCACTTCCGGGCAGCTTTGTCCCAACTTTTCTGGTTCCGGAAATCATGTCTCTTCCGTACCGCGTCTTCCGCAAATGCGGTACGGTTGTTGCACCGTCGAGTACGAGCGACGTTTCATCGTCGTCGTAAACGCGTTTCCGTGGGAAACCCTAAGAGACTTTCAACTACCAACGAAATACGGTCGTTTTTGAACTATTTGTCTCATAAATCTACTGCTACAATATAACGCATGAATGTAAACATACATTTTACATTCAAATCGTATTTTATTTGGGATAATAAAATAATATGAATGAAAATGTTGTTGCCGATGACGTATTGCTTGCAGATTGAAATGCAGTTTTAAGTTTTTTTTTTTTTTTTTTTTTTATTAGTTATAGTATAGAAACCTTTTACAAGGTTTATATACACTGTCGGTTATAATAGCTTTAGTCTATTGCAAAGCAGAGCACAGGTCAATGTTATATTTTTAGGTTGCATTCGATCAGAAATTTATGAATGACGGTGAGCGCGTAACGGTCGGTTGCTGTCATGAATTGTGTCGTGCAAAACGGAACTCTGTATCCAAGGGTTTTCAGTTGTTCGACCATGTTTTTTCGTTGGTTGGCATATATCGAGCAGTACCAGAGCACGTGGTCTATGTCTTCGTTGCCGGCTCCACAAGAACATCGGGGATCATCGACAATTCCTACACGCGAGAGGGATGCGTTGAGGTGGTAGTGGTTCGCTCTGACTCGGTTGAACCAAGATATCAGTTCTCGGGGGAAGTTCGTGCCTCTGTACCATGGTTGGAACGACTCTTTATAGTATTTTTGGAAGTACATTTTCCCTTTTAAATCTGATTGTTTCTTTATTTTTACGACCGTGTTGCGCTTCTCTTCAGACTTAAATCGGGATCTGAAGTCTGTGTAAGGGATACGGTATTCACGATCCCTATATCCATTCGCGTTTTTGGCAAGCCTGTCTGCCTCTTCATTTCCCTCAATCCCTCTGTGGGCCGGAATCCAGAGAAATGAGATTTTTGGGCTGTTTTCGTTGATGTTCCGGGTGAGTTTTTCCTTAATGTTAAGTACATAGGGATTGGTTTTGGTCGAGATTTTGGACGATTGTAGGCTTTGCAGCGAACTGAGGGAGTCAGAGAGGATAAGGAAGCTGAGGTCGTTGTTAGTGGTCGTTGTTGGTAGTTTTAAGTTGAGCTTTTTTAATTTGTTCCATAAGCAATTTGAAGATCAGAGATTAGAAAATTGAAGATACAGGAATTAAAAAGCTATTGGAATTCATTAATTAATTTGTTATTAATTATTTTGAATTAATAACAAATATTATTGAAATTGTGTAATTATAGTTACAATTATGCAATTATCTATTATTGATTATATTATTCAAATTATTATTATTATTGTTATTGAATTATAAAACTGTATATAAAATCTAATGATTTTCAATTATATTTTCGATCTGTCAAATATGATAGATTTCCCATCAAAGGTTCTTGGCAATTGCATCATTGTCATTGTTAAAAAAAATACTAGTTTGCGTATCGAATACAATTATAAATTAAACTTCTTCAACTTTTATAATAACCAATTTAAAAATCAAAGATTAGAAAATTGAAAATACAGTAATTTAAATTTTGAATTAACATAAAATATTGTAGCAATTGTGTCATTAGAGTTATAATTATGCAATTATGTATTATTAATCATATTACTCAAATTATTATTATCATTGCTTTTGAATTATTAAACTCTTTATATAAAATCCAGTGATTTTCCATTATATTTTCTATCGATCAAATATGATAGATTTCTCATGAAGATCCTTGGCAATTTCATTATTGTCATTGTTGCCTTCATCGCCTCGGCGATGATGCTGCAATGACGCAGTTTCCAACAGATGACATCAACCACTTATTTTCTTCAATCCAATCCGTCGAATGTTTTACGAATTTTTTCTTTCTCTCTTTTTTATCATAAGAATCTTCAATTACATTCCGTCATTCATAACTCTTACGTATTATTAGGTTTGCGTTAACTGCGTATCCGGACATTTTAACCGTGTGAAAGAGGCTACTCGAGATATTTAGCACAGAGAGCCACGAGACGATATTGTGCGATATAATAAGGAGGTAAATGGTTTTTTTTTTTTCGACTCTTTCACTTCTTCCGCTCGCTCGTTGTTATCCGCAAGCACTGTAATAGAAGTACCCCCGGGGCCCGGCTTTACATCTTTTTCCTGCGAACGGTAGAGCGTACGCGGAACAATGGGAAATGCAACGAAACTCCGTCGCGAACTTCCACGATCCACTGACGCTATCGCGTAAAACGTACTACTCGCCTCCGAAAGCAAACTTGTAGCTGTGTTGTCTGCGTCGCTCACACGCTAAATCACTTTACTCTCGGATCATGCGCTGAGATGAAAAAAAGGTAACGGAGATACCGCTGGAACGCCGACGAGTTCATTTTTTCGATACTGAATTGGAAAACGGTATAAAAATTCAAGTAGGTACTATAGAATTTAACAAAATTTCATTATTTTTCGTTGCTTTTTTCCTTCAAATTATTTTTTTATAAATACACAAAGAAAGGCAAGAAATGTTCTTACGGTTATGGGTTGTTGGAAGAAATAAAGGTATTGAAAGAAAATTGACGAATTCTTTATCGTGATATTTATTTATTCATTTATTTATTTTTGGTGGGGCATCGCATGCTTCATCTCGAGTCAATGGCGGTTCCGCTTTATTCGAATTTGGTGCTATACATTCCATTCTTCCGGAAGAAAAGACAATTTCCCGTAGTTTCGGACCTTCGTTCAATGGTCAATCACGGGTCGGCCTATTCGGATTCCAATTTTCTCTTCAAACAATCCATAAAATTTTCCATCACTTCGCACTCATCATCCTACACTTCCGCTGCAATCGAACGAATTAATAGTTACAGAAATTTCTTCGTGAATATCGATTTCTATTTATTTTTTATATTTATCGCTATTTGTATTAAAAATAAAATGAATTGATAAATTTTTGTTGCTGTAGGTTTTCTTATTTTTCCCCGAAAATGAATATATATTAGGGTGGACCTTAATAGGGGTGTTGACGAATTTCGACAAGTGCAACCCCCAGATAGGTTCGAAATGAATAAAAAAAAAATATATGTGCAAAACCTCAGCACTGTGGTCCAGGGCGAAGACGTGCCTGTAAGCTTGTTTTGATTCCCATTTGAATAACATGGGATTTTCAGACTAATTCAGTAATTATTTTTTGGAAGTGCTCTTAACCATTGAAAATAAATATTATTCATATAAATCTTTTCTTAATTGGTTTCACAAGACCTCGCCTGTATCGATTTGCCGTCGTGTATAATAGAGGGGGGGGGGGGTAAAGGTTGTGAAAACGCCGCGTAAAAAAATTTTTTTTTTTAAATTTTTAGTGAAGAATCGCATACGTTATCTCGAGTTTAATGGTGGTTCCGTTTTATTCACATTTGTTGCTAACAGCTCTGTTTGTCTATTTTTTTCTTGGAACAATGCATAAAATGTCCCATCACTTCGCACTCGTCATCCGACACTTCCGCTGCAATTGAAAGAATAAATAATTATCAGAATTTTTTTCGTAAGGATCGAATTTTATTTGTGTTTTAAATTTATCGTTATTTTATATAATATTGAAAACAAAATGAATAAATTGATTTATTTTTTTTTGTAGGAGCTTTCCTTATAGTCAATGAATGAATGACTACTTTTTTAGGAGTGAAACGTTTTTTTTATGTCAGAAGATTATTGTTATTAGATAATAAAAAAATCTTCACCGATATTACCCACGAGGAACTATGTACTGAAGCTCGATGATTCGAATAATAGTACATTATGACACTAGTACGAAATTTTTTTTTCTAACGAGTGTGAGTTTGCAGAACGAGCCGAAGGCGAGTGTTGCAATCACACGAGTCCAGAAAACGTTTTTCGTACGAGTATCGTACGAATTTTTATGTCACAAGGTGCGTAAATGCGGTTTGACGCGAACGAAGTGAGCGTAAAACCGCACTTTTACGCGCAGCGTGTCATAAAATAATTTTTGCGTTATGAAAGTGGAACCAAAACACGTTTCATACCTTCTGCCTTGCAGGCTGTAAAAACCTCCATATAGAGTCGAATCTTTATTTCACACGAATCTTCGTCCGATCGCATTAAACTCTCCATTTTTTCGAGGTCAACGCTCAGACCATTTCTCTAGAACATATTTTAATCATTTTGATTGCATCAATTCGTTCATGCCGATCGTATGGTTTTATTTTGAAAAAAATTTGTTTATTTTTTTCTTGTTTTTAAATCAATATCATTATTATAATTATAATTATTATTATCATTATTGTTATAAGTATTATTATTATTATTATTTGTGATACTAACGATACCCGCTTTTTCCATCATGCAAGCTTCGTAACATTGAACATCTTTGTCGTCTTTACCCAACCTATTATTTATGAGTGCCGCAATGTTTCTGAAATTCAAATTAAGAATCAAGATATTAAATTTTATATAAAAGTTCGTTATTATTTGTTCGGATTTTATAAATTCGAAATTAGAATTTTCCGGAAATATCGTGCAAATCCTTACCTTCGCTATAGGTTTCATGGATTCCCTGCACTCACCATAGCCTCGCTCTATCGCAAAATCTACTGGCGTCTTCTTCGCCGCCTGAGAGAAATTCCGTCGATAGAACAAAAATAACGAAGCTACGGGTGCGGATCGAAGCGCGGAATAATCAATGTTCCGACAGGTTAATTGATCGGTTTCAAATGCTCCGGAAACAAATGTAACGAATCAGTATGGCTCCGAATGACCAGGTCCCGACAGATTGAAATTCCGAAAACGAATATATATACGAATATATGAATATATGGGGAGAAACGCGCCAAACGGTCTGGTTACAAGGCTTCGTACCCCCGATAGGATCGATGATTTTTCAAAAGTATCTTTTCGATCCTGCGGCCTAACTGATTTCTTAGACGCTTTATTGACTCGCTCAGCCTTTTTTTTTTTTTTTGTGATATGCCTGATTTGAATTCGATGAAATTTTTTCCCCGATACTTTATCGAATTTCAAATTTTTTAAAATAAAATTGGAGTGTCAGTCATGTTCCTATCCTGGTCCAATATATATTCAGGGCTTCGATCCGCACCCCAGGCTACTGGGACTCATAATTTTCGTTTCTTCCAACCATCGCCTCGGCGTACATTGAAAAACTCAAATCGTTCCGTTACTAATGACAATCCTTGTTTTACAATAATTATCTTACAAAAAATTTTTTGCGATGTAAGGGAGATGTAATCACAGTCGTGAAGGTGACTAAAAGGCCAATAAAAATCGCAACTATTTTCATGATGCCGTATAGATTAGCATTATTTTGTAAAATTTTTTATAAAATTTTCGTTGACCGACGAAAATAATATGAAGCCTGATTGAGTAAGCTTCGTCGTTCACTTTGTCAAAGACCGATTGACGATGAGCTACCGCACTCTCGTATTTATATTTGCCGGGCGCTTGTTTCACAGGGACAACGTGGTCAAAATCCATCGCCAGAATAATTTTTATTGCACGACAGGAAACGTCCCACACCGATAATTGCGTTCCGATAACACGCGGCGATGTGTTACCGCCGAATGTACATGCAGATGAGATTATCTGCGTTACGGCAGCGAAACACAATCGGAAATACGATTGTCATTGTATACAAACTTGTTAGGCTCATTGTTTTGCTGAAGATTAAATTTCGTTGCTCGTACGATTGTTCGAAAAATCGATTTTGAAAAAGACTGCTAGCGTTATATAACGTCAGCGGGGCACTTAACTAGCACGGGAAAATCGTACGATCTGACTGCACTGAATTTTTTTTGCTATTTCTTTGCTCCCAAAATATTGGAGGTTCAAATCCGTCGCTTGATTATCGTCGGAGATATCAACCCTCGACGACCCGAGCTACCCTCACAGACGAATTTTCGATATTTCGTCCATATCGCTTATCTTTTCGCACTGTAATTCTTTGCTGATTGTTTGTTCGCGAAATATCGAAGACTCGACGACTTAGTGTAATTATTTTTACTACCGGGTTCGGTCTTCAATATTTTGTGAGTAAACAATCAGCAAAGAATTCTAGTGCAAAATGATATTGACGAAATATCGAAAATTTGTCTGTGAGGGCGGCCAGAATCTTCGGGGGGTGAATATTTCGAAAAATAATTACGCTAAAGGGTTCAGTCTTCGATATTGCGCGAATAAACGATTGTCAAAGTGTGGAAAGATAAGCGATATCGACGAACCATCGAAAATTCGTCTGTGAGGGTAGCTCGGGTCGTCGAGGGTTGGATATCTACGACAATAATCAAGCGATGAGGTTGATACTCCGATATTTTGGGAGCAAACAAATAGCAAAAAAATTCAGTGCAGTCAAATCGTACGATTTCCCCGTGCTAGTTAGTGCTCTGCTGGCGTTATATAACGCTAGCAGAGTCTTTTTGAAAATCGGATTTTTTGAAAAACCGGACGAGCAACGAAATGTTCACCTTACCAAATCGTTCAAAATGGCATGCAGACCTTTGAAATCCGATTGCAATTTCCGTCGTTAATTTTGTTTCTTCGTAAGAAATTATCGGCGGAAATTGCAATCGGATTCCGAAGATCTGCGTGGCATTTTCAAGCGGTTTTTAAAGAGCTTCCCGAATGAAACTTACGGGATCAACGTAGCTATAAAATTGGCGGAGCCGTGATCTTTCGAATGGAAACTTAACGTTCTTCCCATGTTAATCAAATGAAAAAACTTGAAAAATCTTGCGCGACCCCTAAAAATGGTACGATCGGGTTCATCTTTGGGGTGAATTCTTCGGATGCAAGATACTTTGCAGTGAATGTATTTTGATTGAAATCAGAAAAAAAACTTTTTTTTCAAGCCACCCTAGTCCGTATGTATGCAACATTGGTTGAATGTTCACAACTCGAGAACGGCTTGAGATATCAAGCTGAAATTTGTCACACATGTGAAGGGTTCAAGGCGCATAGCATGATTAAATTTTTAGAAAAATTCATGTAGTTCTTTTGTTTTTACGCGATTTAAAAAATATTTAAAAATTTATTTTCGGTCTCTAGCTCCCACAATTTTATCGTCGATGGTGTCATTTCGCGCGCCTGCACCGAGTTGGTGCTTTAACGTTCTCGCGACTATCGTATCGTCGTCTCGCTTCACCTTTAGTCACGAAAAAAGAATAAAAATACGTGTATTAAGTATGGAGTTTTCAAAATATTATTTTTTTCTTCTTTTATAAAAAATTCAAAGCATTCGTCGGATTGTCTCTTCATTGATGGAAAAATTACGTTAAAAATCGTTCACAACAACAATAGTTTTATTAAGAATCATTTGTCGGAAGTGTATCACGTATAAAAGTCATTCTACGCGTGGCCTTCGGAATTTGTTTTTCGTGTGAAAAGATTAATGCTGGCTACAATTGTCAATCTTGTCGGTGTACAAGCATCGTATTCTCTTGGAGTTTCTTATCAAACTGGGCCATCGCTGAGCCGTGTTCTTGGTCGTGCCTGAGGTTATTCCTTCCTATCTACAGCCACTTATACTATCGGAAACATCTTTTTTTTCTTCTTCATCGATTCGACATACATACGTAATGTTCGCTTCGTTGACTCGAGCTGGCCAGTTTTGTTCCAAACAAGATTTTGTACTTTTTTCCGTTTGTATAAGGTGAAAAATCAAAAAAGAGAGAAGGTTTTATAATAAAACTTTTATCTTTCGAACGAATCTCGTTCTTTTTTCGATAATTTTGATAAATTTTGACAACGAAACGTCATTCCACATATTTCCTTCCAATGTGTACAAAATTAATCAAATTAATTGATTAATAATATAACTATGTATTTTTAAATTGAACGAATCCTCGTTGATATTGGAAAATGGTACATTGTGTACCAAGGAGGGAAAGTTGGTGTTTTTAGCACAGCGCGATGTTTTGGAACGGGTCGTAGACGAGTTCTAAAAAGCGCGCGAAGCTTAACCCGTAAATGCGCCGTGTTGCCGTTTGGAAACATACATTTTCTGGCTCTATATTTACATTTGGATGCTTTTTAAGCATTGTAGGCAAAAGGCAACGGACCGCTTACATGTATTTGCTTACAGTGAGCGCCATTCATGCGACGCAGATTTTTTTAAATAATTTTTAATAATTTTTTCATAATTTTTTTAAATTTTTTTTTTGTTTTTTATTATTTTTCCCTTAATATACACTCTTTTTTGAGTAGTAATTGATAAATAATAACTGTAAACAAAATATTGCGCATTTAAGGGTTAAAACGGCCCTCCTCCAAGGTGCACACAATACTTTATATAACGAAGCTGTGTTTTCCGAGCTGCATGAAACTCAATGCGTATCATCGGCATATAGGCATGTCGATGGGGTCCAGGGGCGAAGCCCCGGTGGGGGGGGGGGGCGAAGCCCTCCTACCGAACAAACGGTACATAGATCTAATGTATATTGAATAAATGATCAATTTTTTATCTCTCAATACAAATGGAACCTAAATAGTATATTTCCGTCTTAAAAAAAATTGTAAGCACAATGACACAATGTCGTTGATACTGTCGGTCCATGTGACAAGAGATCGAATGAGCTGATATGTCTCCTGTTCGCCAATCTTCCGTTCCGCAAAAACTGTCCAAAAAAAACTCCGACCGCTGAACAGCGATGACTCACGGACTTTTATTTTACTAGGACTTTTCCGTGCGTTTTATTGGTCTGTTCACCATAACTACAGTCGAGAGATGTGGAAACGCCTACCTTAGCCTCCGCGAACACGCTCCAAAAAGCGAGGAAAACACGGCTGCGTTATATAGGAATTTATATCTATAAATTATATCGCATAAATTTGTTTCAATTTAGGGGTAAGAATCTAATTAATTTCCGTGCATTTTGCGTAGTCCGGGTTCCGGCTAACGCGGTTATGGACTCTCTTCGGTGTTGATCTCCGCGTATAAAATACCGGCAAGTACGTCATGGACTAAGGTGCGGTATTTCGTGGATTTGCGGCGGTTGTTGAGGAAGGCATTTGCGATATTAGCGGACTAACGGACTCTGACATTTTCTTAATGATCATAGTCTTCGGCAACGGAAAAGAGCAAGGAAGAGGGGGAAGGAAGGTAGGAGAGAGATAAACTATACTGAGGATATATTAACGGGAATCGAGCACGCGTAGTCGGCTAATCGCGAACCGTGGCAAAATCATGCGAGAGTTTACTGTTCGATCGATGAATTCGTCACGAGTGCGACGATAATTCTCACCCGTCGATTCCTCCGAGCGTTCCAACATTCCTACTCTCTAATCTCACGTCCTATTAATAATTGCCATTAACGTATCAGATGCCTCGCGTGTATTCGAAACAAGCTCATTAGTCATCGTTTATTTACGCAACCGGGTCATAAATATTGTCTCGTAAAATTCCACTTGACAAACCCGCCGATTGTATTTATCTATTAATGTTGATTATTCTGGTGCCAAGCTGAATTGTGGAAAACAACTTTTTTTGTGTTTGTTTCCAACTCTCGAATTAAGGGGGGTGGGGTTAGATTAGTGCGACGGTGGAAAAATCGGTCGTTTTTCATGATTTTTTAGGGTTCCATACCGCAGAGCGAAATACATATTTTGTGCTGGTTAATGCTTAAAAATATTGATATAAGAATGCAGGGGGGAGTAAATTAGGTACGCGAGTGTGGCAACGTTGCCATAGATAAATCACTAAAGATTCTGATCTCATCGTGAGGGAATCCCCGTATTTCGTCACTTCTTCCATCCAATTCATTTTTATTTTTCCATTCCGATTGATTGAATTCAATTCGAAGAAAATATAATTAATTTCCCAAAGCTTCAAAGGACAAACTCTAATTTTTCAATAAAAATTCCGCCAATAGTTTGCCAGTAAAAAAACCATCGATTCGGGCCGGGGATTCCCTCATAAGGTGATCAATCCAGTCTTAAAACGTTGCGGAAGAAACAAAACAAACTTGTTCGGAAAAACGACGGAACTCGATGTTCTCTGTACAGAAATCATTGTAGAAACTTTTTGATAAAATGTTGGATGTCATCGCGTTTGACGTTGGGTCAAGACAAAATGTACGATGGACGATCTCAAATTCCGCGTTGCATTGCTCCTGCGCGTTGAGATGCCCGCCGTGCACGATATCACGCATGCACACACACACGTATTTACTTACGACACTAAAGCACGAACGTACGAACGGATGTTACAACTGGTCACGGTCGTACTCCGTAATACGGTGTGCACTGCCAGGCGTTACGATTACATAATTACCCGGTGCACGTAGATTGGCCGTACACGAGAGACACTAACGTGATATTATAAAGACGGGTTAAAATGCGATGGTTTAACACTAATATTGCGAAACATCTTAAAATCATTTCGATGCTTTCTCTGTCTATTTTTTGAGCTTCAAATTTCAATTTTTTCTTTTTAAATTCTGTCCTTTTACCTATTAATCCTCCTACCTCCTCTTCCTTCTTTTCCTTTTAATTTTTTACTTTTCTTTTATTTTTACTTTGCGTCGTTACCATTTCATCTTTGCGACCCTGGCGATTGTCGTTCCTACTCTTTGACGAACTTTTCATCTTTTTGTTTAGATTGAATATTAGAGTTTTGTTTGTTTTATATATCATGGTAGCCCCTATGTTAAGGCCGATATAAACGCGATTTCGCCGATTTTCGGAGGTAGTTTTTTAGACGCGGTTAAAAAAGAATGACGCATATATTGACATTTTTTTTACAGATCATTTATGCGCATGGTTAAGTATATGTAAAAACAAAAAAAATTAGAAATATTAACAAATGGCAGACATATTACCTAATAAAGCAATGCATTTTTTCGAACCTTGTGAAAGTTCTAACTTTTGAACGAAGGTTCAGATCGCTTTGAAATTTTTACAACATATTCTTGGTATCATCACCGATCGTGTGAACCACAGAAAAAAAAATTTTAATGACACAAAAATACACAAAAAAAATATAAGAAATAAAATACCGACTAAACATTTTTTTACTCAATTTGCTGTAAATTTTCGAAAAGTACCTTCGAAAATCGCCGAAATCACGTATATAAGGCCTTGATGCCCAAGTATTTAACTGAGGATTTTTTTTCGTCGAAATTTTCTCTGCTCTCGTAGATGTTCGCCAAATCAGTAAAAACGCAAAATCGCAATTTGTTTTGTTTGCTGTCAAAAAATGTGTGACAGAATTGCCCGAGTTTGGAAGGTAACAAAAAAATTACGCCATATTTGATGCAGTCGTCTATCACAATCGGGGCACCCGGGTACGATCTTATAGGAATTAATTAATAAAATACGAGAAATGCACTATAAAAATTGGTATTAATTAATCTGGGCCTATTTATGGATTTTGTTTTTCCAAATAAAATCATATGAGATTTTATTCAAAAAGAACAATATCTACTGCAAAACTAACTCGGATTGCTCTTCCGATTGCTTCTGAATGAAAATCACTAATTATCGTAAATAATTATCGTCTTACAATTATTATTCGTCTCAATTATTATTTTTCTTATACATTTACAACTATTTAAAATAATAAGAATGATTTATCACGTTACACCATTTTATTGTTGCAATATTTGGAACAAAATTAATCTCTCATTAATAATAGAAATATTCTTTCGAAATAAATCTGTTTCCGTTAACATGCCGAGCATAGGCTTACATTTCGGGACGACATGAAAATCGTAATAATGCAAAAAACGAATGAAAGGCCTGTCGGTTTCTTATTGAAAACACCCTGTAATCGTCGTTTGCATTTCTCGCTAAAAATTGTGAGAACCAAATTTGTAGAGGATTAAATTCTCTATCTTTTTTATATTAACAATTTTGATGTAAAATAATTATTTAATGCTAATAATAAGCAAAATGTGTGAAAAATTAGGAGCTTGTCCCAGTTCTTTCAACTTTTGGACCATTATTATTAAAAATAAGTAAAACATTTAAATGGCAATGTTGTAGAGGACCAAATGTCCTACAACTTTCCTATCAACAAGTTTTTCGTACGACGAATAGATCACGGCCAGGAACACGCTCGACACAGCGGTGGTGTGGAAATGAGTTGAAGCGCTTCCGTCATGACTTTGTGTTGAGCGTGTTCCCGGCCGTAATCTATTCGTCGCACGGAAAACTTGTACGCACGAAAGTTGTAGGGAATTCAGTCCTCTACAACTTTGCCATTTGAATGTGTCACTTATTTTCAATAATAATGGTTCGAAAGTCGAAAAAACTGAGCCAATCTCCTAATTTTTCACACATTTTGCTTATTATTAGCAATAAATAATTATTTTACTACAAAATTGTTTCTATAAAACGGTAGAGAATTCAATTCTCTATAAATTTGGTTATCCGCATTTTTAGCGAGAAATGCAAAATCCATACAAACGTAAAAAATGTAATTCTCTACAAATTTGGTTCTTATCATTTTTAACGAGAAATGCAAATTACGCGTGCAAATCGACAAAACGAAAAATCCAAAATTTCGGGCACAAACCATATCAAAAATTTGGTGTAAAACTGTGCATTCATATTCTCCTACATCATTAGAACCTGACTGCGTCAAAAAGTGTCATCTTTAATTTTTTTTAGTTTAAAACGCCATTTTTGTGCTAGATTTAACGGACTAAGACGCTTGCAATAATTCCGTGCGGATGATTATGCCGTGGTAGGTACGAAAAATAAGTCGAGTGACCGTACAACTGTGTTGGAAACATGCCATTAGCGTAACGAGTTTAATCGTACGGTTTCGTGGGAGGACGAATGTGGGCGATGACGTTGAATGATGCCACAGTGCTCGACATGCCTTTATCGACCTCTTAGGGCCGAGGGGGAGAGGTAATGGGGGGTCGGTTCGATGGGAAAATTATTTCTTACGGTACAATAGAAGGGAGCCTACATTATCCTGAACACTTTTTTTTCGAACTAAATTTTAAACTTCTATTTAATCTCGACATGAACCATCCCGGACAAAAAAATAAAATGAAACGAAAATTTTTTGAATTCCATCTGAAAAACTGATTTATTTTTCCATTATTATAGATTAGTTGTAATAATTATAATAATAATATCAATAATAATAATAATAATATAATATAATATATTATAAACAATGTACATATAATTATATCATAAATTATTATTGTATATATGTATATTGTATATAATATATGATATTATATTATTATTATTATTTTTAATATTATTATCATCATCATTTCAACTAATTTATAATAATGAAAAAATTAATCAGTTTTTCAGATAGAATTCAAAATTTTTTTATTTTATATAATATATATAGTATATAAATATTATATATATATTATTATATATATGCTATTCATATATTATAGTATAGTATATTAATATAATATATTATATACAATATACATATAATTATATTATCAATTATTATTATTTATGCATTATTTTTTTTTTGTTTAAATAGAAAAAATAGTAAAAAACTGCCAGAATTACTTAAAAATTATTATTATTATTATTCAGGGAAGGACTGGACCAAACGCGACCCAAAAATGACATGAAAAACCCCATATAAAAGACAACTCTACCGTACGATGTAACATGACGAGGATTAAATTCACCTGTCTCAGACGGAAGACCGAAACTCGAGAATGTTCGTCTCTCATCGTTCCTTTTCTCCGGTATTCCTTTTCCCGCCTTCTCTCCTCTATTGACGTATACTATATACCCTGGTACGTTTATGTTGTAGGACTCTGTACCATATTAATATACTATAGTCGCTGTCCATTGACCGCGAGTTGTTTCTGGACTGGCGGCATTCCTCAACTCTCAAGCACAACGCACACCCTCCTCCCCCTCTCAGAAACACACGCACACACTCCGCAGCGCAGTTCAATTACTTTGGTTTACTCTTCATCGACACATTTCCTCATTTTTCATCTCCGTTCTTATCGAAATTCGGCGCTCTTATTTTCAACCTTAATTGCTTCGTTTTTCGTATCATTGACATATTTCTCTGCAAAAGAGAAGTTTGTTGGTTTTTTAATTACCGACTTTTTTTTGTATCAAATACACATTTTTCTTCAAAAGAAAATTTTTTGTTTTTACAATAATAGATTTTTTTGGAAAACAAAATATCTTTTGACGTGAAAGAAGAAAGTAGGCCAATTCTGAGATTGCGAGGGAAGAGTATTTTCCGGTTCGTACTATTGGACGTGTCTGACGCTTTTCCCATCGGCGATTCTCCCTCGTGACTATTTTATTATTAGATCGTAGTTCGTGAAGCTTTTTTTTTTTTTTTTTTTTGCTTTGAGAAACCAAACTTTCGTTTTGTGGTCCATTGTACGGCGGGCTATTATGTCCGAGACGAGGATAGCCTCCGCTCGGTTTAACAGGTCAATTTCACAGCCCTCGCGACACGTGCATTCGGCTTTCATCGGCGCCGTGTACAATACCGAATCATCGATCCGATGTTTTCTTGGTCTGAAAGGCTTGCTCTCTCCCACGTGACACCTTTTCCACCCCCCGGAAATGTTTCGCTCCGAGCAGCTTCGAACAGCTGTATGAATCAACGTTCGACAACGTTTGAAAAAATATATATGATTTCTAATTAAAGGTTTCTGAAATGGAGTGCGAAATATACGAATCGGATTTTCCAACTGACTTTAAAACACGTCGTTGGAAAAATTGAGATTTTCATGTATTTTAATCGTATCGAAAGTGGTCGTAATTGAAGCGCGCAATTGATTTTGAAGTGTTTTTGAGCCATGACATACTTATTTGGAATGATTCATACTTATTACAAATAATTCAGAAAAATTCGAAACCATGGTCAAATGATTTCACAAAAATTTGTTTAAACTCCGAT